>VMRN01000003.1:11005094-11123658 GCA_010277015.1 Poeciliopsis turrubarensis | reverse complement strand
ATTCTCATTGAATCTAAGACCATTATAATGGAATTTAAGGCCATTATTATGGAATTTAAGACCATTATTATGACTAAAATGTCCAAACTTCATCCATCCAACCAGCCATTAATTTGCGCTTAGCAAAAAAAGCTCGCTAACTATAGCTTATTAGCATCTAGTTAGCAGTAGCCTCAACCACCACAAAATGTAATGAATATGTCTGACAAAAAAATTACAAAGGATATACAATTAAATAGTTCTGTCACGTTAAAATTAAAGACCTGATATTAACATATCAAAAGCCAACTTACATTTTTTTCTAATGAATTTAACGCATTTAATATTAGATTAGGGCTGAAATGATCAATAGGATTGATCATGATTAATCAGATTAATCTAAATATTTGAAAAAAATCAATTATCAAAATAACTGTCAACTAATTCAGTAATTAGTCGCTAACTGTAATATACTGAAGTTAATATGCTGAAAGATCAGAAAATCCAGAACAATAATTGCACAAATAATAATAATAATAATAATTTTATTTTGTAGAAAAGCTTTTAAAAAACTTTGTAAATATGTTCTACCAAGTGGCATAGTTAAATCCTCACCTGGTTAAATAACAAAAACTCCTATTAAAAATCTGTTGCTGTCCAATTACTAATTGGTTACTGCAAAATTTAGTCAAGTAAAATGCAAATAATATAACATACATTAAAGGAATGTTATTATTTAATTAAATTATAAGGAATATAATTAAATGTTTATTTGTATCTTTTATGTATTTTTAATATTCTATAAAAAAGCTCAAGTGGTTAAATGAAAAATCTGCAGAACATGCAAATTTTTTTATCCAATGAATCGATTAATCATCTGAAAATTGTGGCTTTAGCAATTATCAATTATTAAATCGATTAAATAACAGTTGCATTCCTATTTTGGATACATGAATATAAGATTTTTAAGGATGCGCAGACAACCTGATCATGCTTACGCTTCGTATCTGTTGGGATATTAGAGATAAAACCAAAAGCAGAGTTTTTACCCTATTGACTGATTTCGGCGTGACCGTCGGCTCAGTGGGTTTGAATCCTCCGTTTATGACTGTTTTCTCAACAGCCTCTTGCTGTTGTTGCACCTAGTGAGAAAAACATTGTGGTGTTTTGAGTCAATCATGACCTTTTTTGTTTGTCCTGTAACAAAAAGGTTAACAAATACAGTTTACCTTCTGCTCTAGGGTCTTTATGAGGAGCTGTTTTTGCGCCGCTTGCTCCTGTGTTGCATTCAGGAGGCTTTGCTGCTCATCGCAGACCTTCGTGAGTCTCTCAACCTCCTCAGTAGCATAAGTTATTTCTTCCTGCAACACCTCAACCTACAAAAAAACACAAACAACTGAATTAAACAGCAAATAATTATTAAATAGTGCTGCTTCTTAAACTTTCACCAGTTTAAAAGTAAGGCTGGGTGATAAATCGATTTTATCGATTGATGAAATTTTTGATTATTATTTTGAAAATTGGTCTTTTGTAGGTTTAGTAACTCCTTTGGTCTCCAGGTCCAAGGCGGCCATCTTGTTTGACGAGCGTTTATTACAGCTTCTATTTATATGGACTTTGAATTCAAATCATCTCTACGACAAAATATAAAGATACGTGTTTTTATAGCAAAAATAAATTCTCATAATTATAAAAATACAACCATAGACATCCCAGAATAACTTCATATGATGATAAAGACAAAATAACGAGAAATTAATGTTACCGGAATAAACTAAAAATGAAACAGTTGTTCTGAGAACTTCAAAACAAAAAAAATTGTAAAAAGCTAATAATCCAAGAGTTTTTATTATTCGAACATCTTTTTTCACATAATTTAAACTTTCTTCTGGTAAAATTGCATCTTTATTCTGACTTTATTCTCATAATTAAACAGAAATTCACATCCTGGCTTTAATACACTCACAGAGAGGATGACTGAAGTCAAACTTACATTTGAAAATATTTTCAGTCATCTGTAATTTATTTATTAGAAACAAAAACAATCAATTAAAATCAGAAATTGTTTCTGGTTTGAAAGAAATCTAAGATTTTATTTTTAAGCCGTATCTCCCAGCCCTACTTTGCCTCATCAGAGGAGTAAAATGTGCGCGTAAGGCAGATTTCCGAGCCGAAACCTTGCTTCACACACATTAACAGAATTATAATCCCAGTAGATTACCTCTATCTTGTTGGACGCCATTTTTCTCTCCATAGTTTCTTTCAGTTCACTGATTTCAACCTGCATTTTCTGGTTCTGCTCTCTCATGTTGTCTCTTTCCCAGCAGGCAGAATTACACTTATCCTGGAATAGATTTAATCATCACATTAATTTAATAAAAACTGCCAATGAAAAGCAGTGGAACGACGGAAACTGATTATCTAAAAAGAGGAAGAGCACCGTCAGGTCTTCAACGTCTCCAGTCAGATGGACGATGTTTTCCTCCTTGTGGCTCAGCTCGGCACGAAGGTCTCTGGTTTGGTTCATGAGGTCTAACAGGACATCCTGATGAAGAGCACAGAGACGTATTCAGACGCGCAGCAGACAAACCCATATCGCATTTAACAGGCGAAGAACTCGGTTTACTCTGTCGTGTTTAATCTGCTGCTCCAAGCTGGTAATCTTTCCGTTTGCAGAGGTCAGGCTCTGCTCCAGATCAGCGAGTTTGGATGACTTAAAAACAAAAATAAAACGAGAAAGATGAATTAAAACTGTGAATTAGTCATAAGCCAAATATGTGTTTGCAGACTCTTATTTTGACCAACCAGGTTTTGATTTTGTAGCGTTAAATCTGAGCCTTGTTCTCTGAGCTGTGTGTTCTGCTGCATGGTTTCAACCAGCTCCCTGAAGAAAAAGAAACATTCGTCATGCTGCTATTTGAGTCATGCTAATAAAAATAAACACTGAAATTTAAATACTGAGGAGTCAGAAGCTCACTTTGACGTATTTTCTTTGTTTTCCTTCAGTTGCGACGTCAGACTGCTGGTCCGCTCCCGCTCAGCTGCCAGCGAATTATTCAAATCCTTCAGCACAAGAAGGAAAAAACATCAGAAACAGAACTAGAGCTGTGACTAACAATTATATTCATGTTCTTTTCATCAATCGTTCAATTAATTAGAGACATTTTCAGTGAAGTAATAAAATAAAAGGATAATACTGTCTCTTTTTAAATAGGAAGATACACATTTTATTCCAAAAACATGATTCCTTTAGCGAATATTTGATCAATTGTAGCTCTGATTGTGTCGTTCTTTCAGCAAATGGCTGAAATTTTTAACTCTTTATACTCAAGTTAACAATCAATTGCTAAATTAGTTTGTTTATTTCAATAATCGATATATCACGAGTAATTCGATTAATTGTTCCAGCCCTGAACAAAACATGGCTGGATTTGAGCAAGATTGTTGTGAAGTTGAGAGTTTCCATTACCAGGACCTCCGCTTTGAGCTGGTCGACCTCCTTCTGCCTGTCGAGCAGCTTCTGTCGCGCCTCATCAGCGTTAAACTTGGTCTCAGCCTCCAGCTGGTCAAAGGAATCCTGCAGAGTTTGGTGCTTTTCCAGGAGCTGCTCCCACTTCTGTCTGGAAAAAGGATGCAGAAGATTTTAGCACATAAACACCTGAGAGCAGAGAAGCACATCGAGCTTCGGCTTACTGGACTTTGTCGAGCTGGAGCTGGGTGCCGATCAGGTTGCTGGAGAGCCGACTCATCTCTTGCTGATGCTCACTCTGAGTTTCTCTGAGCCCGTTCTTCACCGAGGTCAGCTCCTTGTCGGACGACTGCAGGACCAAACGCAGATCTCGGATCTCGCTCCTCAGAACTGAAAGTCAGAGATGAAGCCATCCTGAGCTGCTGCTTTTAGAAGCAATTGAGACCCAAACTGAACTGTAAATATATTTTTGAGGAGAGATTTTAGTTTTAGACTTTTTAGGCCTCACCTTCTCCAGCTTGATGTTCAGACTGAAGGCTCTGCCGCAGGGCGTTCACCGTTTCCTGAAAGCTGAGCTCATCTTTGCTCCTCCTGGCTCGTTCTGCATGAAGCTCCTGCAGAAGATGCATGTCAGACACAATTTAGAGACACAAAACAAAATTTGACTAACTTCAGGTGTGACTCTTACCTCTCCTTTCTGGCGCGACTCCTGAGAAATCCCAGCGATCTGCTCCTCCAGCTTTGCAATTTGCTTCAACAGCTTGCTGTTCTTCATCTCCTCCTCATTTAACTGTGTTTGGACACGACTCACTTGATCCTGGATGACAAACATTTAAAGGTTAAAGGAGGAGCTCTGACTGCTGCATGTAAAAGACAGCCTGCATCAGCGCACCTGAACGTGACGCAGCTCTTCTGTCAGGACCATCTCCGTCATGTCTGGCGGCGGCCGCTCAGACCAGATTTCTTCTCCGTCGTTTTCAATCCCGTTCAAATGTTCCGGACTGGAGAGCGGAATGAGCCGCGACCGCAGGTTGTACGCTTTGGTGGGCGTGGTGAGAATCTGATTTAAACAGACGTTTTAATGACAACACACCAATCTGGCTACAATATTTTCCAATATTTAATGTCTAATGAGAAGAATCATAAAGTCAAAAACAGATTTTTACATTAATTAAAATATCTTGTCTGACATTAATGAGATGAAACATTTTTTTTTTCCATATTTGCTAAATACAAAGCGGTTAGATTACTTAGTTATGTATCTTTAGTTTTTTTTTAATCTGCGCATTCAACAAATTTTTTGTTAAAGTACTAAAGCCTTTTTATGCAATATTAGAAATACAAGAAGAAAACAAACAAATAATTAAGAAATTAACTGCCAAAAATGCAATAAAATAACACTCCTTTAGTGTTCGTTTAATTATTTGCAGCAAAAAATATCCTAACGTGTAAAAAGCTCAACTTATCAATTCAGTTTAATGATAATTCTTTGGTGATTATGATTTTGATTAATTAATTATTGGATCGCAATAAGTGATAAATACAAGATTGTTTTTACAGAGGTTAAACTGGGTTTATATTTACAAATCAAGATATTTTTTTATGAATGTTTTTTTATCTAATCTGATTTTTATCTTTTTTTGTTTAGCAACTGCTCTTAGTGTGATTATATTTATATATTTATGTACAAATAAGCCAGTTATTGATAAATTGGCTACTACATTAGTTGATTATATGAATAATAAATTGTTTCAATCCTTTTCACCCCTTGTCTTGGACTTATTCACATGCAATTTTAGTCTGATTTAATGCCAGACAACAGGCAACGCAGCTATGTTTCACCTGACAGAGTGAATGTAATCATTTGGTTTCGGCCGTGTCGCTACATACTCACCTTTATCGTTTCTACATGAATCCTGTTGAGCTCAGAGACTTCGTGTTTTTTGCATGCATGAGTGGCTTCCAGAATGTTTTCCAGGTGCCTGTTGGACTTCTCCAGGTATCTTTTGTCAGACTGCAGCTGAGACAGCTGCTTCCTAAAAACACAAACCTCTGAGTCAAACGACGAACAACTCACAGGATTCATAGGTGAAATAAATCACTTTCAAGGCAGAACATCTGCAAATAGTCAAAAGATGCTGACTTCTGCATTTAATTACTATATGAAAGTGAAATATGTATTTCTCAGTTTGTTTTGTAGTTGAGAGCAGAAAACTGAGTGTAAAATTAAGAGTTTGTTTGTGAAAGACATAAAACGGGAAGAAACCCAGAAAAAAAATCTATTCTCAGACTTTATTCTGCTGCAGATATTAATGATGAGGATTCAACATTAAGCTCATGTAAAGTTTATTTTTAAAATGAAACTGAGATTTAAATACCAGACAATAGCAACAGATTAATATTTATCATTTGTGAGTTAAAAATATTTTTATCAATTTTATTAATATTCATCAATTTAACTCGTTTTTGAAATATTTTAAAATACATGCGTCTACTTTGTTATTCTAGTTTAATGTGAAACTATAATTAATATCAAAATGTTCGCTGCAAAGTGAAGAAACTTGCCGATTGCTTATATTTCAGAACAGAATCGCATTAAGTGCAGTTTTCAGTTTTCATCCGCCATCTTTGTTTCTGTCAACTGCTCCACTAAAGAATCATCAGGGCGCCCTCTGTTGGACAGAGGTTGAACTACCATAACAAATGTCTAAGCAGCCGGTTTTATTTAATCGACTGGAATTAATTTTAATATAAAAAAGACATTAATCAACAATTAATTGTAAATTGATTAATTCCATTCTTAATAAATACACATTTTCAGATTTTGTTTGTCAGTAAAGATTAGCGGGAACTCTGTAATCTTTCTTTGCATTTCTAATTTGATTAGTTTTATAAATTGTCTTTGTGCTTTTATTTTCTATTAATTTAATTTATTACTTACTTCGTGATGTCTTTGTGCTCCTCAAAAGCCTGCAGGACAGCTGTGAGGTCCGACTGTTTCTGCAGCAGTTTCGCGTTCAGCTTTTCGATCGTGGCCGCAGACGCAGAATCTGTCGCAGACGAAGTCGAAGCGGCCGGAGAAGCTGTGGAGGAGCAGAAAGTGGTTATTAAAACTGAATGTAAACAATATTCTCCAAGATAAGGTAATTTTACCTTCTGTGAGTTTTTCTGACTCCAGCGCCTTTCGAAAGGCTTCCTCCAATTCAGCTGCGACTTGGGTGGAAACTTCTTCACATTTAATCACAGATTCAAGAGATCGCAGCAGACGGTTCTCTTCTCGGAGGCTGTAATTCTCTGCTGCATATCGAGTCATCTTTGGATGATGCTCAACCTTAAAAGCAACAATCTTTTAGATAATGAAATTATCACATTAATCCATATGGGAGAATGTTAAAATCTGACTTTTACCTGATCACCTAAGATCTTAATCTCTTTCTTCTGCTGGTCAATCAAAGCCTGAAACTCTGCGTCCGTCGTCGAGCTTTCTCCGGCCTTCAGCTTCTTCTCCAGGCGGGAGATGTGGTCTTCTCTGAACCGGATGATCATCCTGCTGGAGTGGATGAACTTGTCTTTCTGGGTCCAGGCCTCCTCCAGCTGAGCCACCTTCTTGAGCAGGACCTGATAAACGGTAAATGAAGCCGTCAGAACTCGCAGCCCAACAGCTTCCCGAAGTGAATTAAAATCCCTTCACCTTCTTCTCCTCGTTTTGCTTCTTCCACAGACGCACAGCAGCCATGTACTTCCCTTTATACAAAACATCCTGCTGATTTTCAACTGATGGACCTGGAAGGAGTTTAAGAACCAGAACCCAGTAAGGCTTGAGAGGCATTAATTTGTAAGAACATTTGATTATTAAAATGTTAAAACGATTAATCTGCTTAATCAATTATCTAAATAATCATCAACTAAATTAGTAATCAATTCATTGTCACCTGTAGTGTACACATTCAGGTTATTTGCTGACAAAAATATCATATTCAGAGCAGTAATTAAACCAAAACTGTACAAAAAACCTACATTTTGTATTTAAAATCGAAATAAAAAAACATTTCTGAAAACATGTTATAACCAAAATTCTTCAAGGTTTAGCTAAAGGAATGTATGTTATTGCATTTTAAGCCAAATGTATTTCTTGTTCTCATTTAAAAATTCGATTGACTTATTTTTATTTTTAATGCATTTTTTTGTACAAAAATCCGCAGAAAGTGCCAGTTTTTTTAACTAATTAATCAATTAATCATCAGAATAATCAATTACTGAAATAATTATTATTGCAGTTCTAATGCACTTTAAAAAAACAAAAAACCTTTCAAAACTCAAATTATTTTTTAAACCAGCAATGACTAAAAATAAAAACCAACAAACTGCTTTAAGTCTTTTTAGGAGTTTTTTTTGTGTCATAAACTAATTAATTTTATTTTAGAAAGTGCTACTTGTCCCTGTAAAGCCAGACATTATAAGCAACGAGATTAATGTAAGAAAACTATGGACACCTCATTAAACATTCAAATGTTGACCAAGTAATGTTGATGTATTACTGTATTTTTTTATTTTTAATCTCTGAAAGACAAAATGGCTGACTTGCACTCACACAAAAACATCTGACCTAATAGTTGGTGTTAATCAGGCTCTGATTTCATACTTTTGAGTGTTGACTTTGAAATTGTTAATTGTGAAGTTCCTACTTGGAAGGATGCGATTTATTTGCATGTTTTACCCATGAGAGGCTGAGGTCCTCCTGGTGCAGCGTCTCCTGCTGAAGAGGTCAGAGCCTGAGCAAGCTGCTCCTTCAGCTTCTTCACTTCAGCCTGTAGCTGCTTCACATTCCCCTGTGTGTCCTCATTAATAACAGCCTGCAGGAAACAAGCAAGAATCCCAAAAAGCGCTGTAACAAAACCACCGAAAGGTCTGTAGAGTTATGAGAGAAGGAATGATGAAACACCTTGTTCTTGATCAGCTTTGCTCTCTGGGCAAACTGCAACGTGGACAATGTTTCTCCAAAACACTTTGAACCAGGATGAACATTAGCTATGATGTAGGTCTTTGCATTTCCTCCAAGAGAATCCTGAAATAATAAAAAGAAATGTAAACGGATGCCATTGAGAACAGAGGATGCAAACAATTAATTGACCACTTTCTTTTTTTTTTTTTTAAAGATTTAAATGATCGTGTTGTAGTTTGGCCGCCATACAGCAGAGGGCGCCGCTGGTCAACCTTAAGGAGCCGTCTACATAGAAACAAAGATGGCGGTGCCGCCAGAAAATGTTTACAGAAAAATTTATGTTAAAGAAAAATTGTAACATTAAGGAACAAACATGATGCTAATAAACGCGGTTGATTTAATGGAGCAAAGTTTTTTCATTTCTTCAAGTTCAAGTACATGCTGTGGTTCTGTTGATGTGGGATTAACTGCTTCACATATTTTATTATCTTATTTTCCACTCAGCAACTTAAAAGGTTTTCTTTTTGTTATATTTTATGACAAACAGTTAGTCCAGTAATGTGAGAAAAACTATTTTGGTTTAGTCAATATTTAATACAGCTGACACAAAATAATATTCAAATTTATTTATTTTAATCCAGCTTATTGTCCAAAAAAATTTCCCTTCATGTTATGGAAATACAGAAGTTTTCTGGAACAGAAGAAAACTTAGGTTTTTAAGAAATGTCCATTTATCAATGAATCATTAGTTGATTGATAACTTTGAATCAACTCATTAATCGATCGTTTGCATCCCGATAGAGAACGCAACACTACAGATGCTTACTTTGAGGAGGAAGGTGAGTTTAGACTCCCTGTAGCAGATGTGTCTGCTCTTTCCATTGGACACATCCACCAGGGCCATGATGACCTGACCCAAGCACATGAGGGAGCGATTGATGCTGCTGGCCTCCTGCAGAAGAGGACAAGATGCCATTACAAATGAGATTTTAAAAAATAATGAGCAGGGCTATCCGACAGAAAGCAGCACCTTGAGTCTGGACCCCTCAGTGTGGGTGTCTTTCTGCCTCTCGGATCCGGCCAGATCCACCAGGTTGAGCTGAGAACTCCGGATGTTCACCACCTCGTTGCGGGACTCCTTGGACTCCAGCGTCATGGTGAACACGGCGTGAGATCTGGAGGATTCGCGGTTCATGGAGGTGGAGGCCACACGCCGGTTTCTCCAGCCCATAGAAAGAACCTGCAGGATTTCAGAAGCAAAGAAGGATTTTTTCCCTCCCCAAATAGTAACATTTACATTTTGTGGCAAATTGAATAAACAGACATGTGGAGCCTATTTGACTGCATGTAACATGTTTTTCTTATAACTCTGTTTTTTGTTTGTAAAAATAGAAATGAACTACATAAAACAAAAGTCAAAGACATTAACTATAAAAGTGCAGCATTATGTGAAACTGCAAATGAATATTACAAAAGCTTGAGGCAGTGAATGAAGCGGCATCCTCTCTAAATGTTGTATTCTTCATTATAAATTATGTTTACTATGTTTTTCCCATTTATTCCAGAATTTGAAAAATACTTTCATCTCTAGATTGACTGTGAATTTAGTTATTTTTTCCATTTCATCTGATACTATCTGAGCACATTCTTGGGCAGTTGGTTCTTTTTCTACAATCCGGCTTTTTTGTAATTTCCTTTTTTACAACCGCGACTCGTATATCATAAAGGGATCCACCTATTTATTGCATTTCATGAGTTTTGCTGCCCAGAAAAAATGTTTTGAAATGATTAACTGCAATATTAACAATATTTTTGGAGAATGAAATTCCCTAAAATATAAAAAATGATGAGCAACTTTTAATTGTAATGGTTTAATCTTCCTTCTTGTTCATAAACTGAGACTATATTGAAGCTTTACTGTAATCTGATTACTGTCAGTGTTGCAATCTGTCCTACCTGATAAGCTTCAGCTGCTGAGTTCACATACTTCTCCACGGCTCCTTCAACGAACACGCCTTTCTTAATGTTTTCCCTGAGGAAAAGGCTGGCAGACGCTGAATCCAGCAAGTCGTAGATCTGTTCGTTGTAGATCTCGATAAACGAACATTTGCAAAGGAAACTCTTGGATTTTCCAGACTGTTTTAGAGGAGAATGAAGATCAGCGATGAGTAGAAACAACCAGATAAATAGACAGTCCTATGAAAGGTGCCTTGATTTGGATTTTTTATTCCTTTAATAAATTAAATCAACTTTTGAAAACTGCTTTTTGTATTCACTTGTGTTATCTTTGAGATTAAAAACAGTTTAATCTAATCTGGAACATTTAACTGTGAGAAAAAAAAATTGTTATGCTTGTTCAGATTTCTTCTTCCTGGGTGTTACTACTCACTCTTTCCACTTCTCTGCCAATAAGAAAAAACAGATACTCGAAACTTCGTGGTATGACCCCCCTCAGCTCGTCTGTGAAGTTGTCCAGCTCAGACGGACCTGCAGCCAGAGGGAGACAGGTGTGACTTTGGTTCTGTCTGATGTTTCAGTGCAAACAGTGACGGCAGCGAATACCCACCGAGCATGGTGAATGTTTTCCCTGAGCCTGTTTGTCCACTGCAGAATCAAAACAGGAATCTCATCAACAGCTGAATTGAGGCATTACATGCAGAACGACATGCGTTTTTTATTTCATAAAGTAAAACATGTAATACTTACTAAGCAAATATAGTCCCGTTATATCCATTCATGCAAGACTCAACAATATTTTTGCCCACACTGGTGAAAACAGAATCCTGTTGCAGAATAAAAAACAAACGTTAAAGATGGAGATTTATGTTTATGATAAACTGACTAGACATCCCAGACCTGAGATGTGTCCATGTCGGCCACATGGTCGTAGGTGAAGATCCGTGGTTCTGGCTTTGAGAGCAGACGGATGGTGTTAGGTGAGCTGACGTTCAGACACAGACTCTGATCCCCGTCTGTGGTCAGCCCAGTACCCTGGGTCAGAGGTCGCACTCGTACAAAGACTTTGATGCAGTCGCTGTCCCCACTGCAATGCAACGAAATAACAGAATAATCCAAAGGACTGGACGAGCTGCAGAGTACGGTTATTTAGTTAACATTTGAAGTTGAGTTGTTTGAATTATAATCTCTCAGCTGCACTAATTGTTTTTAAAAAGTGATCAAAGAATGCTGAATTTCTGTAGTTTTTCTCCACAGAAATAAAATTATACACTCAGGCTCAATAGGGGTGACAACTATTAGAAGACGATTTATTCTGCATATCCTACAGATGCTTATTTGGCCTGAGTTAAATATCTTATTTCAAACTCGGCCTGTGCAATATGGCTTAAAAATAATAAATAATAATCTCTTCTTTAAAAGAAATTACAAATAAAAGAAAATATGTTCAACAACTTGCTTTTATTTCAGTCATTCCTTCTGAGAATCTAGCAGAATAAATAAATAATAGATAAATAATAAAACACCTAATAACTCAGCTCCACACGTTCATTGCCGCTGGATAACTAAACATATTGATATATTCCTTTTTTAAGCTCATATTGGTAGATTTTGTTCTTTCTCTTAGCATTCATTACCTGGCAGCAAGAAGAGTTGAATCTCCAGATCCTGAAATGACAAAAGAAAAAAATGAAGGCAATCAGATTAAATATTTTCCAAGTCAAACCAATGAGGAGTTACAACAAATACGAGCGAACAGTCGGAATTATTAGAAAGCTCGTTTAAAAACACACTCTGTTTTAAGCTAGCAGTGGATTTAAAGCAGATGCTAACAGAGAGGCAAACATAACTGTCCAGTTGAGATAACCGAAAAGAAGGTTTCGGACTCCAATCTTACCTTTTCCACCCGAACTCATTGTAACAAATGTCAATAAACCCACACAGAGTGAACCGTAAGTTTTAGCTAATATTGTTTACATCCTTTAAAATTGGCGGGCGGACTTGCTCATCTTTCTCTTCCGTCGTCGCTGTGTACAATCCAGCTGATTGGTGCGCCACTGCCCCCTGCTGGCTTTACTCTTCTTTTTTTTTTTTTTAGAAAGAAAACAAGAAACACTTCACAACCAAATTTAACTTGTATAATAACTTATATAGCTGAGCAGATTAAAGGGGATGTTTGATTAAAAGAGAGCTTTAAATTAATTGTATTTTGGTATAACACTTCCTTACAAAGTTGTTTCACTTTAAAATTTTTGAAAATAGGAGTGGTCTTTGTAAGTCTGTGAAAAACAATGCAGCGATAAGGAAATAATTATTACCGTATATTTAACCCTTAACAAATAAACTAAATGCATTTTGATCCAGTTCTGAAACTTCTTTCAAAAAATATTAATAACGCTTCAATGGGAACAAAATGTGTTTCCTCACAAATCACAGGAATTGGTATTTGTTTTCACAACAGGTTGTTACAACAGGAAACTTCATACTTAATTTTTAAATCGATTTCGTTTACTTTTTTGAGAGTGGCAAAGAAACATATTTGGTCCTGGTTTATTTTTAAAGTTAAAATAGAGCTTCTTAACTAAGCCACAATAGACTGTAATAAGTTCAAAGAACGTCCCGTGATGAAAATAATTTAATATTTATGAGTGGTAACAGCAACCCCACTCCTAGTTGGACCAACACTATCTTGGAACGTCTGTCATCTTTGGATGAGCTCTTTGATATGATTGGCTGCCGAACCCGGAAGCGCATCTTGTTTGAAAGTTTGGATCGATTTGATTGGTCCGTTTCATGACTTTTAAATTCCAAACGGCTGGGTGTGCTCAGACACTGGAGAGGGATTTTCAAATAAGTAGTAATCAGTATTTACTGGCGATACTACCGTTCATACATCCACAAAAGGTCTTATCGTTTCAACCTGAGTGACCAGTATTGTTCAGGTAGGTGGTGAATTTTTACCTTATCTTAATTAAGTGTGCAACGGGTTTGATTTTTTTTTCTCAGTTTTAAACTAGCTGTAGTTTTTCCGTTAACAGTTAGCCTGTTGCTAACTGTTCTTGACGTCTTTCTTGATGTAAAAACTTACTTTACGCCGTGTTGAAGCTTAACTTGATGGGTGTTAGTGGTAATATGTACATGCGTTTATAATTAAATAGAGAGGAAAACATGAGATCGTTCAGATGACGTGATTTACTTTCTAGTCGCATGCTAACAGCTACACGGCTTCACGAGCTATTTTCAGGGTTTCAGTCTGCAGTCACAATATCAGTACGTCTCTTTATATATAATAACAAAACTGTTCAGTAAATCTATGGAAAGTGATTTTGTTGTGTAGTTTCATCGGGGGTTTTTTCTGAAATTGAAAATTGTCCGTTGAGTTTAAGTAAAGATATCGGTGCCCCCTGGTGGTCATATGGTCGCAACGCAGTTTTATTTCAACCTCAGCAATTAGTTAAAATTTCAATTTGTGAAATTTTAGTCAACTTCTGTTTTCCAAACGGCTACACTAACACAGCTTTGGTCTTCCAGTGTCTCTCTTGTTTTGTTGTCTTTATTGTCCTTATCACATAAAGTGCACATCCAAACCCCAGGCTATTTTGTGAGGCAGTTTATGTGCTTCATTCCTTATAAACAAAAAACTACAAGCATCTCCATTTATCAGCTCTATATTCTAACTAAATGGCTTCATATTTACCTTTAATAAATGGGTGATACCAAAATATTCAGACCTATTGCACAATTTAAGAACCACAGCATCAACTTGACTCCATTTTCTTTCTTCTGAAAACATCCAAGTCACAGATTGTGTTCTCTTTCATTTCCTAAAAAATAAAAATGGTCTTCAAATGAAACACAACAGTGCGGCCTGAGTTTCTTGACTCTGTTGTCGCGTGCCTCAACAGGAATAGTCTTATCATCTGCATGCAGCTTTCAGAGTGCCGCCTCTCGTAGAGTGGCATTAACGTCATTTTGCTTCTTCTTGTCGAACAGGATGAATTCTGTGGATGCCAAAGAGAACTCTGCAGTCATCCCAGCAGGAAAGCACAGCAGCTTGTCTCAGGACATATTTTCCCTGGATCAGCCCACAGGGAGGCTGTCCATCCTGCGTCAGACGGATAACCTGCCCAGTAAGACCATGCCGAGGGACTCCAAGGTACAGAACTGTTAGTTAATTTATCTAGCACAACATGCGACTTCATGCTGTTATTAACACAGTCAGGTTTAAAATTGTGTTTTCTAATAGATTTTGCAACAGGTGATCATACTTCCCTGACTAAATGTCTTTGTTCAGGTTTCTTTTCAGACCCCCAGAAGAGATCCAGTGACCCGGAGGATTCTTTCCCCCAGCAACTCCGTCGTTATGCCCAGTTTGGACGAGAACATGAAAGTGATCGGCTCTTTTAATTTGGAGAAATCAGAGTAAGAAACAGATTTTATGCTTCTGATTTGTCTTTACATGAAAAAAAAGTAACACTGAGTCTGTCATAATAACAAACTTTACTGGTTGATGATTTGTCCCAGAAATTATTAGGATATTATTGTAAACTTAGACGCTATTTTCAAGTAATATAATAGCATAATAATAATGTAAATTCACCCTTTTTGAGACGAATAAGTTAAAAACTTTTTACACAAAGTCTCTGCAGTGGAAATGGAAGATACTTTCAATATCCAAAATAAAACAACAAAACCAAAGCAATAAAATAAACAGAAATATAAAACACATTTACACCATCTGTTCTATACACTGCCAAGAACACTTTGATTAAAATGAAGCTAAAAAAAACAACTACAACGATGTCTGTAAATAAAGTTCTCCTTCAAAAATATTTATAATTGAAATGATTAAGTTCATTTTAGCTGATTAATTATGGCAGGTTTTAATAACAGCGTTGTTTTTTTTTCAGCGCCTCTCCACATAAACCAACTGAGCCTCCAAAACAAGGTAATTTATCTGAAAACATAATAAACTATTTACCTAATTCTGTCCTGTGTATAAATCAACCGATAATAAATTGACTCTCCCATCAGATCCGTCTTCGTTCCCCGATGACGAGATGCCGATCCGGAGCAGAGGCGGCTACCAGCTGGATTTTGATAACCTGGACGCCATCAACCCCTTCCAGGGCTCCAGTCGGATGCTGCTGTCCCCCGTCAGGCCCGCCGACGATCCCAGTGAGGCCCGGCGGACCCCCACGGAGGCCGAGGCCCTGCTGGACGACACGCTGCCCTTCACGCCGTCCGTGGAAAACTCTCTGGCAGACGTCTCCACAGAGAGCAGCGTGGTCATCGTGAACGTGGCGAAGGAAGAGCAGGACGTCATCTCAGCTACGCCTGATGAAAAGCAGCCTGGTGAAGAGTCTGCAAGCACAGGACAACAGGAAGCATCGGGCGGTTCCACCGAGGACGGCTCTCTTCCAGCAAAGGGATCCTACAAATTGGATTTTGACAACCTTGACTCCATCAACCCTTTCCAGACCGGAGGCTCTAAAATCCAGAACTCGCCTGTTGGAGTTGGAAGAAAGGTGGCAGAGGACGATCCACCTGCGGAGGAAATCGAACCCGCTGAAGCTCCTGATGAGGAGAAAATCCTTCCTCCCGGGGGGCCGATTAAACTCGAGTTCAACTTCAGCGACGGCGCAGAAGTCAAGCGGAAGCCGGCAAATAAAAAGCTCGGCAAGAGATCCACCGACGGAAAACGTGAAGAATTAAAGCCGCCGTCTGATCGTAAACCCTCCGAAGAGTCCGCTGGGAAAGCCGGACCCAGAGACGCTGCTGCGCTCACAGCTTCCTACTCCTTCGACTTCGAGAAGTTCGATGATCCGAACTTCAATCCCTTCGGCACCAAAACGAGCATCGCCGACTCTCCGAAGAGCAGCGGCGTTCCCGTCCAGCCCGACGCCGCAGAACAAACCAACAACCCGGAGGAAGAGATGGCCGCTTCATCCGAGAAGTGAGTAAATCTGTCGGGGTTCGTACAGGTCCTGGAAATCCTGGAAATCCTGGAAAATCCTTGAATTCCAATAAAGTGTTTGATTTTACACTTGCACAATTTTATAACAAAATGCAATTATATGTTTGATTAAGAGTCTAAATTTATTAAAGTTTTTTTTACAGTTTAAACCAAATATTTTCATCCACCAAATAAAAATTCACCAACATTTTTTTTACTTCCTGCCTGAAATTAAATTATTTAATTATTAATTTTATTTTGTGACTCTGATCTGAGCTTCAATCGTTTCCCTGCAGGGCTGCAGAGACGTTGCCTCCTGCTGAGCCGCATGAAGCCTCGGTGAGCAGCGATTCAGTTTGTTGCAGCCCTCAAACTTCCTTCTCTCTTTGCTCATTTACACAAAGTGTAATTCTCCTGAAATGTCAGATGGGGGATCGCGTGGTTCTGCCAGAGAAAGACCTGGAAGGTGAAAGCAGGAGCGGGAAACCCCAGAGCCCTCTGGACTCCAAAGAAGAGTTTGTTCCTGGAAGCATGTGTGAGTGAACGCTGCTGCAAAGTCATCAGATACTTATTTGTTTTTACTTTACTGCTGTTCTGTTCCAGTCATGGCCAACGACTTTGATGGGCAGATCGATTACCTCGAACAGTTTGGCTCCAGCAGTGTAAGTGCAGCACACAAGCAGAATCATCTGCTTTTCTGCTGTGATGATATTTAAAAGTAATTTTTGTGCCTGAGCAGTTCAAGGAGTCCGCGCTCAGGAAGCAGTCGTTGTACCTAAAGTTTGATCCACTGCTGAGAGAAAGCCCGAAGAAACCTGCAGGTCCTGCTGCTCAGCTGCTCTCTGCTGCCCCTGCTGGCCTTTCTGAACGGTACGCTTGTTCTGCTACCTTCATTTATGCTGATTTGTTGCCAATGGATACATACACCACCCATAAACATCTAAAAATAAGTTATTTATCAAGGATAAACTCTTGACAATACTTGTAGCCTTTGTTTAATTGAAAAATCTAGCCGAACAAATTAAGCTAAAGATGAAAAGCCCTTTTTTGTTTGTTTGTCTATAAAGTTCGGTTTGTTTTGGAAAGGTGTGAACATGAAATCAAACTGATGCGACCTCAGGAACGCCTGAAAACCTCGATCTCGGTTCGATGCGTTTGTGAACGCCAGGCGGACTGGAGACTGCTCCAAAAGCAGGAAGCAAACTGCAGTGCAGGGCATTGTGGGTAGAAACAACCAAAACAAACGACAGTCAAACGTCGATGGGAGAAATGGCAAATGCCAAAGAAATCGAACAACCACTAAAATCTGACTCTGCTCAGTTATTGTTTACATCAACTGAAGAAGGAATTTCTTCTGCAGTTGTAGTTGCAGCGCCCCCAGAGGCAGGGAGGGGAACAGGTGTTTCAAAGGGTTTGACAGAGAAAAGCAGCAGCTGAAAATGTAACAAATGTTGCAATTTTGGCCCCAATCAAATGGAGTCAACTGGACTATCGGGTGTGAAAACACTCCAACTCTGCTGTCAAACCTTATTCTGTGTGACTCAAACTGTCTTTAGCAAAGAGTGAAGAAAAACCGTTTCAAAAACCAGAGCGGATACATTTTCTCTCAACATTTCTTCTGAGGCTTCGCAGCGTTCGACTCTGAAAGCAGTTTGTTTGAGAATCTGCTTGGTTACAAAAGGATTGCAAGCAAACACTTTGTTTCATACGGGAAATTAAATATTCAAGGACGTTCATGGACAGCAGATAAACGAGAAACAATTAAATAACTTTCCCATGAGAACCATAACACTGTTGCACGTTGATTCACTCATAAACTGCAACTTTTAGAGCGAGCCTCGGCGACTTTATGTGAAAATCGGTTGCGGCGTTAAAGGTAAGAGCTTCAACATGTAGGTGTGGTTTGGGTTACAGAAGGTCTGGAATGTCGTAATGGAAGATTTACAGGAACCCAGTGAGTTTTCTCTGCTATTTAAAGGGATCCATCTGCAGCAGGAACGACCCTGACCTTTACGGAGTTATGTGTTGCTAAAATAAAAGCAGAAATGTTGCCTTTAAATGACATGAGTGAAGATTTTGTCAGCTTGTTGAAGCAAAATCAGGATTTTAATGAGCTGGAGCGCCAACATGGTTGGGTTTTAAATATAGCAACTTTTTCCATAAAGGCTAAGATGTATATGTGGGAAGGAGCAGTTTTATTAAAGGTTTGGTCAAATTAAACTGGTTTATGTGTGAAAAAGGGAATAAAATGTTGCATGATGAAATTAATATCAGCCTGTAGGGAAGAAAATGAACTTCAGCAGTTCATGGTTGGAGTCATTTTAGTTCAGAAACGTTGTCATGATGTGCTAAAATGTGAAAGAGTAGGAGCTTCTTAAAGAGACGGAGGCCAAATTTTAAGTTATGTTTGATATCTGCATTTTTAACAGCTGAACATAATATAATGCACTTTTATAGCACGTCATGTCTGGATACCTTTTTACTTCACATTCAGTTTCTCTCAGATATGAACATAATTACCTTACAGGTTCAGTGAAGCAGAGAAGGAGTCAGCCGAACGCTCACAGATGGACGTTTTCGAACTGGTGGAGACTGCAGTGAGTCTCAGTCCGAGTCAAACGGGTTGGAGTCGGAGCGCCTGGCTGGTTCTCATCCTTCTCTTCTTCCGTCTCTCAGCCTCCAATCCTGCAGAGTCTCGTCCCTCCGTTCCCCAAACCCGCAGAGGAAGCCATTATTGAGGTTCTGACGTACAGCCAGAAGGACATGGACGCCGCCATGGCGAGGGTGCAGGCAGAGGTCTGCCTTTTCATGCCACTCTGGTTCTGTTTTCACTCGTTAATCAGATTTAATGTAAAGACGATAAAAGTTACTTTTTTGTGTCAAACGTTTTCAAACAGGCCAAGGAGAAAGAGGAGCAGTGGAACGCCAAGGTCAAAAGGCTGCAAGACGACGGTCAAGAAATGAAGTGAGCTTTGAATGCCAACTTTACGTCTTTTCTAAGCTTTAAGGAATTAGATTTTAATATTTAGGTCTAGAGAAATAAAAAAATGTTAAGTTTTGCTACTGAAGTCCTTTATCTGCTTTAAAATACAATAAATACATTGACAGTGCAGTGACCACATCAAGCTGTCTGTAATTGGTCAAGCTGAGCTGTAAACTCAAATTTAATGTAAAAAATATTCTTCTCCAATAGAAAAGTAATGGCAGAGTTCGAGCTGCTGATTGCAAATATGAATGGTGAGTTTATAAAACATATGATTTCTTTTGTTTTTCTTAAAAACCCTAAAAGCGTTTTATTTCCTGATTAAATTAGACAGTCATGAGAAGGAGAGGGAGGAGGCGCAGAAGAAGCTCAGCCAGGCTCTGACGGAGAAGGACCAGGTGTCCGCCGACCTGAACGCCATGGAGCGGTCGCTGGGCGAAATGCTGAAGAGGCTGGAGAAGTACAAGGAGGTGGTGGAAGGATACAAAAAGGTCCGATGCTCAGAGGAAGAACGCCGCCGTTTCGGTTCGTCATGGCAGCAAAAAGCAAATCTTTTTTTCTTCCTGTGCCAGAATGAAGAGACGCTGAAGTCCTGCGCGCAGGATTACTTGGACAGGATAAAAAAGGGCGACCAGCGGTACCAGACGCTGAAGGCTCACGCCGAGGAGAAGATCAACCTGTAAGACGACAAAACTCACATCTGGTTTTAGCTACTAACACATTGTTTAGTTATTGATTAATCGATTCAAACAATTCTTCAGATTTTTTTTTTTTGTCAAATATTACAAATACTTTTAAAGATGGAAATAAACCAATATAAATTCCCTTTTTAAATAAGAAAATACAATCTTGCCTAAAATGCGGTAGCGTCCCTTTAGCGTACAAATGATCTTCTAGTACGATGGAGTATTTGGGCCATCATAGAAATGAAAAAGAACAAATTTCTTTAAAACAAAATCTGAACTTTGATTATAAAAAGTCACTTTTTTTCATATTTTGTAGCAAATTTTTGATTTTCCAAACAAAATGTTCAAGTTTTGTTGAAAATTTCTGAAATTAAATCTCTAAATTTGAGTTTTTATTGATTTATATTTTATCCACAATAACCCTAATATGTCATTGTATTGGTGTTTTGTAGCGCGGTGTTAATTTCAGCTGTTTTTTCTTTTTTTACACCAAATGGCCTCTTTTCAGTTAACGATTGATTACCAAATCAGTTGGCTGCTATTTCAATAGTCCATTCATCCTGTTGGTCAGATAAATATTTTTGCCTGAAGAGACTAAAATCTACTTTATTTTTTTTAGCGCAAATGAGGAAATTGCTGAGGTCCGATCGAAATACAAGGCGGAGCTGTCGGCTCTTCAGGCCCAGCTGCGGCGGGAGCAGCTGAAGACTCAGTCTCTGGAGAAAAGCCTTGATCAGAAAGTGAGTGATCATCAGTGTGAAGCGATTTCATATATTTAAGAAAGAGTAAAAAAATCTCCATGTGAATTTGTTTCAGGAGAAAGAAGCGGAGGAGCTCACCAAGCTCTGCGACGAGCTCATATCCAAAGTGCAGAAAGGCTGAGCTCAACTGTAAATATTTTGTTTCTGCTTCACTTTTGTTTGTTCTATTTTTGTGTTTTAATAGACTGTATAATAAAGAGAATTTACAAATTTGAACATCTTCTCTAAAGTCTCGTTTTATGTAAGCTGGTGCCACTAGAGGGCGGTGTTCGGCTCCATTAGTTAAGGACGCAGATGTAACATTAGAGCATCGTTATAGTTTCTGTTTTGTCCCATCATCTGGCTGGAGCCAACGCTCGTTCCTGCAACTAAACAACACAAAGCTCCCCTTCTTCCCGGAGCAATCGCAGGCTCCCGTCACGTCACTCCCACGGTGGGACAATGCGCTTCCTGAATGGTGAAAGGAAACCCTACCTAGATTGGACCTGAATGAGGCTGCAGGGGGAGAAGATGCTGCCGGCTCGGTCGGTCGACACGTCAGTCATCTACAGAGCCACCGTGAGACTGGAACCGGTCTGGACACGACCGACCCACAGACACTTTAACCCACTCAAAGGGAGACAGGACACCGGGTCAAACCCCCACAGGGTCTCATTCTGCACCCTGAACCAACAGCAACAGATTCACTAACGCTTCACAAACGCCTACATTCTGGCATAAATTGGTTTAAAATGATGAATTCAAAGGGTACAATACACAAACAGTATACTTTATTAATATTACATAGATATGAAAAATGACTTGCTCTGAAAAATAAACCTTTGATACATTTTTAAGAAAATAAATTAAATATTCTGACTACAGCTTAATAAACTGTTGTTGGATAAGGAGGTGGTCTCTGCCGGTTCGTCCCAACATGCTAACGTCTAATAATGGGAACCTACAGAAAGAAAGTTAAATAATAAAGATTACAGAGGACCAGAACAGTTTACATGGAGGGTGGGAACACAATCCCTCCACCCTTTGCAGTCTTTGGCAACGTCTGCTTGCCAGAAACAGCTACCAGTGGGAGTGGGATGGAGAACGGTAGTGGTCAGCATTCCTAACAAATGCATCTTTAACAAACACAACCTGAGTCGGAGCTTTAAACCAGCCCTTCTGTGAACCTTTAGTACCCTTTTCGTTTGCATCCTCCGTGCTCGTCGGACCCAAATATCTGTTTCGGAAAACCCAAAGTGGTGTGAGGTTCTAACAGGTAGAAAAAGCACCAGAATGTGAAGTTTTGTTGGGTAACACACTTTTTCTGGGTTTTCCAAGCAAGCGTTCTGGATGAAGGATGGCAGTTCAGGCTAACACTGAAAATGGATGTGCTGGTGCTGGTGCACCTTCCCGTCCACGTGGGAGTGGGTGTGCGTGTGGATGTCCGTGTAGATTTTGGGGTAGATTTTGGGCGGGACGCTGGGTCCGGCCTGGCTGAGGAGCAGCTGCTGCTGGGCCAGGTAGTCCTCGTAGTTCAGGCAGTCTTTGTCCGGGCTGGAGGAGCTGGAGGACGGCGGCGGGCAGCCCCGGTCCCGCTCTCGGTACGGCGCAGAGCGGTGGGAGCTCTGCGGCGGCGCGGCGCTGGGAGGCGGGCAGTGCTTCCTGCTCTGGCAGAACCACAGCAGGACCGTGGCGAAGATGAAGACGATTCCAGCCGGGATGCCGATGATGACGGGCCAGGGGAGGGAGCTGGTGTTGGACGGGAGCAGGGAGACGGGCGGCTTCGTGTCTGCAAAGAGAGGAAACATAAAAATGGAAGATGTCAACCTGATTCAGGAATGAATGGCTGCTTAAATACTGCAGGTGTTGGTTTGAAACATTTACCTATGACATTATAATGCGTCACTATTACATTAGAACCACCTTAATATTTAATGCCCTCCACAGATTCAGAAAAGCACACATTACTTTGAACCAAAATCTGCCTGTGTTTTGCTTACACTGCAAAAACACAGAATCTTACAAGGTATTTTAATCTAGTTTCAGGTGCCAATACTTTATTACAGATAAAACTAAATTATAACTAACTTTTCAGTAAGAAATACAAGTTTGTTATCAGTAAATAATTCGTTAACATTGATGAAACATTACTACTTCCACTGGCAGATTATTTTACTTCTAACACTCATAAGTGAACTGACCTGCTTTGGCACTAGAAAATGTTAAACTTTTCATTTTTTTCCTTTTCAATCTGAAAGTTAATTGTTTTTTTTAGTTATTTTCTCACAAGTTGTAATTTTTTTCCCTAGACAATATAAGGATCTCAAAATCTCAGATTTTTTGACAAATTTAAATTCTGATATTAATATCAGATTCTTTTTAGAATAAGTAAAGACATTTCAGAGTATTTCTATCTAATTTTAGAGCTCAGTAATCGTCAAGGTTTTTTTCTCAATTTTTTTTTTTAATTTTTTGCTTAATCTCAAAATTTACTTTTTTCACAAATTGTTGACTTTTGGAAATCAGACAATCTTTCTAGAAAATTTCTGTGACTAATCTGATTATTGATTATTGCAACAGCATCTTCACAGGCCTGTCCAACAAATCAATCAAACAGCTGCAGCTGATCCAGAAGCTGCTGCTCGCGTTCTCACTAGAACCAGGAAGATAGAGACATAACACCAGCTTTAAAGTCCCTCCACTGGCTCCCTGTCGCTCAAAGAATAGACTTTAAAATACTGTTGTTAGTTTACAAATCACTGAACGGTTTGGCACCACAATACATTAAAGATCTGCTGTTGTTGTATCAACCTTCCCGACCTCTCAGGTCTTCTGGTTCTGGTCTGCTCTGCATCCCCAGAACCAAAAGAGGAGAAGCAGCTTTCAGCATCTATGCACCAATAATTTGGAACAAACTTCCAGAAAACTGTAAAACAGCTGAAACACTGACTTCCTTTAACTCTCGACTAAAAACCCACCTGTTTAGAGTTTCATTTGAAACATAATCAATTACAAATTTAATGATGGACCTTCACATAATGTCATGTTTTGATTGTTAGTTCTATGTTGCATAATGACTTTGTGTTTTTGTTATGATGTAAAGCACTTGCTACTGAAATGTGCTATATATAAAATTTGATTTAATCTAAAAATTTTGGAGCATTTCTCACAAATTTTAAGAAATGTACAAGTAGTTTTCTAGAAAATGTTCTAAGATGAAGACAGTTAGTTTTGTGGTGTGAATTTCCGGCCGGCATCTCACCGGGCAGCACCGTCAGGAAGGCGCTGCGGAAGCTGTAGCCCATCGTGTTGGCGCCTAAGCAGATGTACATGCCGGCGTCGTCCTCCTTGGCGCGGGTAATGAGCAGCTTGTTGAGGTAGGAGCCGTCGGGCCGGGACCAAACCTCCCCGGTGGGCAGCACCACGAACCTGTGGTCCCCCACCTCGATGGTGGAGTTGTAGCGGCTCTCTTCGTGGGACTCCACGCGCTTCAGCCACTGGATGACCGGCTTGACGTCGCTGCGCACTTTGCACTGGAGGGACGTGGTGCCGCCGTAGTCCACCGTGGTGTTCACCGGATGCGTTCCGGTCAGAACCGGTTTGGAGCTCGTCCTTTCTGCAACGGAAAGAACCGTCACAAACATTGCTTTAGTCCAAAGTAGGGACGCAAATAATTCATCGTCGATTAACGTTTTACTAGTTTAAATTTCATTCCGATCGATTAGCTAATAACGTCGTTCAGAGGAGACTTTATTTGTGTTGTAGTTCGGCCGCCGTCCGACAGAGGGCGCCGCTACTCGTCTTTAAGTGAAGCCGTTGATACGTTAGAAAAGATGGCGGACAAACTAGAACGGATAAAAGACACAAACAGAGTCAAGTTTGGGATATAAAATGCGCTTTATGCGGCTCTGTTTTAAAATATAAACACGCGACAAGATAATCAGGTTATCACATTAATAGCGTTTTTATTAAATAATTACCGAAGGGGAGGATATGGCGATAGAAAAACAGATTTTGAGGGCTGTTGTAAGCTAAAAGAATGAAAATCCTTCATTGTCCGACAATGGGAACATTTCTGTGCAACAGCAGCAAAGTGACAGGCAATAAGAGTAAAAACACACACAAAATGTATAAAAAGAAACCAATAAAGAATAAAAAAAAGTGTACAGTAAGGGCAAAATTTAAATATATTTACCATGTAGTTATAAAATAAAACATTCTTTATGTTACAGTCTGCCCTCTTATCAATTAATCGCTAGTTGATCAATTAGAGATAAGTTTGAGTTTATTTATTTTTTGGTCATTTTTCAACTCTTCCAAACACAAAATAAAGAAAAAGTTAAAAATAAAGAAAAAGAAAACACACAAAACGAAACTAATACAGAAATAAATTATATTTAATCTCCTGTCGATGTCAACAAGAAGCAGTGTAGGTACAAGCACAAGCACTGCATCATCAAAATCAAATCAGTAGAACTTTTCTACTGATTTGAAAGATTCTAATTTTTTTCCTGAGACATATAATGGGATTCCTGCCAAGTCAGTAGACAAACTCATAAAACAATCAAACCTCATTCTGTTTGTTTAGCTAATGATTTTCATACTTTTTATTATTTTAACAGTGAAAAACACAGTTTTAACTCCTCTCAACAATCAAATCATTAATCGATAACTTACATTCCTCGTCCAAAGTAGCCTAAAGGTAAGAGCTTGTAATTGAGAGAGAGGCAGGAACACCACATGTAACACAAGAAGTATGTGTGATTAGCTTCCTCTCCTCTCCGTGCTCCTGGTTGTACAGCGCTGCGCTCTCTGGGGGTTGGAGGGGGTTCTGGCAGACAGCTGGGCTTTAATCAGCTCCAGATTGGCTGGATGGTCCCCTCCCTGAACAAACAGTGGGGCACCAGCCCTCAGTCTCAGACTGCTTCCTCAATGTGCTTCTCGTTGCTGAGAGAACATTCACCCAGACCTGCTGATCACAATCTGACTGCAGTGAAGGAAAGAAGATTTGTCTGTAGATGCAGACCTGCAATGGTGCCGATTTGAGTCTATTTCCTGCAGCTACAAGCGCTTTGTGAAAGTGTTTACACTTGGGCTGAAACGATTAATCAGACGAATCGATTATTGAAATAATCACCAACTAATTTAGTAATCGATTAATCGCTAACGAGTACAGACTCAAAAAATGCAATTTGCTGAAAAAACAACATGATCACAGCAGTAATCAAGCCAAGAATGTACAAAAAAAAATTTTTATATAAATTTTGCATTTAAGACGGAGAAACATAATTTGTAAATATGTTTCAACCAAAACTCCTCCAGTATGATAGTTTTAGATTCACTCAGTTCAAATTACGCTTAAAAAAATCTTCTGTTAATCTGCTATTGTCATCGAATTATTGACCAGAAAGTGGATGATAAATCTCTTCAGTCTGGTGCTTTGGTCTCAAATGGCCCTTGTTTTGAAGGATAATTTAGATTACAGAGACTTAATAATTCATTTTATTTGTTGTTTTGTTAATTAATTTTGATATTTAAAATGTCTTCCAGTTTGAGGTTTAAATGTTCATTAAAAATGAAAGCTTATTGATCTTTGAGAACGTGTTCTTGCATTATCGTTCCATTACCATTAGATTACCTGAAAGTCTCAAAGCAACATTATTGTTGTTGCTCGCCATAAGTTCTAGGACAATTCATCGTCCAGTGAAATTTGTTATTGGGCAGGCCATTCCTCACCTGTCCACTGAAACATGGTGGTGGCGGTATCATGACACTGGAGCTGCTGTACTATGAGCGACTACAGCTGGTTTGGTTGATACTCACGGATGACTTCGACCTTGTACGTGGCGTTGATCTCCCCGGCCCGGTTGGAGACCCTACAGGTGTATTTGCCACTGTGCTCCGGCACCACATTCTTCAGACTCAGAGTCCACTTCCTCTGGCGGCCCTCGCCGACTTCCTGCTCCGTCAGGGGCCGGTCGTCCTTCAGCCACACGATGTCCGGCCGAGGGTTTCCGCTGGCTGAACACTTGAGGCGCACCGTGCTGCCCACGGGACACGCTATCACCCTGCGCCTCATCTTCTCCGGCTGCGTGAAGCGAGGACGAGCTGCCAGGGGGAAATATTCTGTTTAAATATCCAAAGATTGGGAGGAAATAATTGGGTTGGCATTTATTGTATAGTTTATGATTTATCATAAAAAATGTTTTATTTATTTTTGTCATGATAAATTTCAGTTAATAAGTAAAAAAAAAAAAAGCTGACGATATATAGGTTGGAAACGAGATGAATCTGAGTAAAATACATTCCACAATGTTCAGATTTCTATTAGTAAAGCAAATGAAAACGGCCATGTATAGAATGATTTTCCTTAAACTTCACACATACAAAGCCCCTTTGTGTCGCTCCATCGCATGAAATCCAGATAAAACACATTAAAGTTTGTGGTTGGAAAGTGACAAAATGTGAAAAGTTTGCAAGGCAGTGCGGTTTGTTAAAAGCAGGACATTAGACGTGGAGTTCTTACCCAATTTGTCACCACCTGGTTCTGGTTCTGCTCCGTTGGCTGGTCCTGAATTATCAGAGCGAGGGTCATCTGCACACACAAAAGGAATAGAAATACGTCAGCACATGACGACATGACAGGAAAAGGCCTTCATTTCTACAAAACCAAATACAGTTTTTATCACTTAAAAGTGAGACCTATTATGCAAAATTTACTTCTTTCTTTGTGTTTTTATGCTTTTAAAAAGATTCCAAGAGCTTAACAAAAACCACTCAGCTGCTTTTGTGGCAGTAAGTTAGTGTTTTTAGTGAATGGAAAAGGAGCCGTTTTAAAAACATTCTGAATGTTGAGTCACATTCTACGTTACCTAGCAACCGTGGAAGAGCCCAGCTCCGTTGCCTAGCAACCCCAGCAGCATTCCAGCATTTTGTTTTTGACTTGCTGTTTAGAAACAACTTCACGCATTGTTGTTATGTACAGTTGTATAATTTGTTTGCGGCCATTTTGAGTATAAACGTTGAGTTGTGGGCGTGGCCAGCAGCAGCTTATTTGGATTTAAAGTGACAAGACGCCTTAAAACAGCTCATTCTAAGAGGAGCTGAAATAATTTACCATACTAAAATGTCATCATCTAAGAATGATTTTGTGCCTGAAATGTAATGAACATTTTTTTGTGCAGCCCACAGGCTTATCTTAACGTGTTTAAGGAAGCATAATAAGTCACCGTTAAAGCAAGCAGCACTTTAACATCTGACCCTGTTACTGTTACAGCGTCAAACTGGCCTAGAAATGAGTTTTAAGACTCTCTGCGCCGGCTGCATGCTGGGGTCACACTCTGCTGCATTTGGAAGTAATATGATCGTTTTTTATTAAGCCCTGTTAGAGCGGACAGCTGTGGAGTTTAGTCACTGGCTGACATCATGCAGCCCAGCTAAGACTGGGCTTAAAGACGTTATAATGACTGAAACTTCATCCACATTTGATGCTCTGCAGATAGAGACATTTAGCTGAAGGTGCATCCACAGTCACAGCTTTTCTAACCAATGCATTCTTAAAATAAAATTAAAAATAAAATTAAAAAAAAATAAGCAAATGCACTCATTGCGACTCAACGTAACTATTTCTACCTTCTGTGACTGATTTTAATTTCTGGCTCTGCTGGATTCTTCCGCATCGGGTTTGACTCACTTGATTCCCTCCTCTTGGTTTGACTGGGCCAGGTAAAGAGGCCAGATGTGACTTCTAACCCCCGCCGCTCTGCCTCCCTGTGAGAACCCTGAAACCGTCGGAGCTCTCCTGGGTTCTCTAGGTACAGGCCCTCCTTTGTTTGTCCCCTGCAGCACCGATCCCAGCCATGATGTCATGGCTATTTGAAGGGGCTTTAACTGGCCAACGATAATAACCCGAGAAATATTTCCCTCTTGCTCACTTGGGCTCTCCACATTCCTGCCGGTTCCTGAACCTCCCAATCCAAACAGATCCTGGTCCCGCACTGCCGGGGTTTTCTTTCTGACTTCAGTTTTTTTTTTCTTTGAATTTGTTTCCTCTCTGCTTTTTGGTGATTTTAGGGAACAATGACGCTCTTTATGCATCTGAGCTGTTAAAGCTATCCCCTGCCACTATTGTTTTGGCACAATGCAGGCTCAGAAAGCTGCAGAGGTGGGACGTTTTCAGGCCAAACATGTACATTTAGCTGTTTCAGAGAGTAATCTGGTGTGATAGAAAGTAACCCAAAGCTGACTTTTATCACGAATAAAAGAAGCGAGGAGTTTTCTGATCATTTCTCACTTTAAGCCTGAATGACATCAGCAGAAAACTGATTAATACGAATCAAAAACTTTATGTAGGGCTGCAAGTAACAATTATTTTAGTAATTAATTATTCATCTGATGAATAATCAACAGAATTTATTAATGATCAATAGTTGGGATTAGGACTGAAATGATTAATCGGATAAACTGTTGAATCGATTACGGAACTAATCATCAACTATTGATTCATATAACTATATGAATCAATAATCAATAATTATTGATTCATCTGATGACTGACCGATTACTCAGATTTAAAAAATTGGCATATTTGTCACATTTTTCATTTAGTCACTTACATTTTTTTATACAATATAAAAAATACATTAAGAGATGCAAAAAAGTTTCCTTTATTAAATAAGAAAATAAACATTTTATTGGCTATATTGGATTTAGTGAACGCTTGATCATTTGCAGCAAAAGATGCATCTGCAGCTGAAATACAGTTCTAGCATGTGAAAAGTTCAATCTTTCTGCCTGACTTAACAATAAAGTGCACAAATTTTTAACAATGTTTTCTATTAAACAATTAATGAATGGGTAGCAAAAGGAGCATAAGATTTTTTTTTTTCTGCACAAAATTTGAATTGGGTGAAGCGAAAACCACTTGTGAAGTTCTGGGGAAAACGTGTTTAAGTTGTTTTTATCTTAAATGGAATATATACGCATGTATTTGTACAGTTTTGGCTGAATTACATCTATGGCTGTGTTGTTCTTTCAGCAGGTGGGCTTTTCTGAGTCTGTGCACCCCAGTTAACAATTAATCGGTTACTAAATTAGTTCATAATTGTTTAAATAATCGATTAATTCACCATTAAAGCAAGTTAGTAAGCCATTATAAAATAAATATATCCATTGATTATGTGTAATTCATCTGAGTCAAGGTAGATAACTATCTGCAACATTTACAGAATCTTATTGCCCTTCTAAACGGCTGGAAATAATCACTTGCAAAGTGGAAAAGAAGAATTATAATGCTGATAATTTCTATACATTTTTTAGTTTAAATTGGCTTTCTTGACAGGCAGATGGTCCTGCCTCCATCCGGTAGTTGTTAAAGCCCTGCAATCATCTGGTGACGTGAAGCAGAGCAGTTAAAGTAGACGAAAGGTCAGCTCTGAGGTGTTGGTGCTCACCACATACGCCAGTAAACATTACAAGAATCTGGATCCAAATGAAACCTATTCTGAGGCTGAAAACTTCAAGTTTGTTAAAATGCAATTTTGATCCAACTCGAATCCATTCATGATGTCCCTGCAGTGTTTGTGGTCTGACGCCATCCTTTCTCACTTCATTCACAAAACCAGCCACAGGAAACGGTTCCACCACACATGCTTTCTGCTGGCCGAGTCACAAGAACGGGCCTGAGGAGAGATTTTTATATCAGAGTGGGCTCCGGGGATTATGACTGAAACGATTAATTGATTCATCGCGATGAATCAATTACTGATATAATCATCATCTAATTTAGTAATCGATTAATCGTTAACTGCAGACTCAAAAAAAGGCTATTTGTTGAAAGAAGAACACACTCAGAGAAGTAATTAGGCCAAAACTAATAAAAATTCACATATGATTTGCGTTTACGATAGAAAAACAACATTGTATCTAACACTTAATCGTCAGAAGAATCAATTAATTGATAACTAGTCGCTGGCTGCATCCCTATCAGGTTTATGTGACGTCCAGAGGAAGTTCAGCACTGCAGCCTTGCATCACCTCCAAATAGCTAACACATGCAAACATCTGGGCGTTTTACTTCAGATGCTCCACGAGAGCCAGCGGGAGAACTAGATTTTCATCCCCCACATAGGCAGTTTACGTCAGCTGTCCACAAATTACGGTACTCCATATCCCTACTGGTGGCATTTATGCTAATCCGCAAAATGGCGACAGCAAACGTTGGGAGAAAACACGCGAATACATTTTCTGAAAATGGTATCTTCTGTTGAGTGTTCATTGACCAATCGATGTAATCACTGTACAACACTGACTTTTTTTTTTTATTACTCACCTAGAAATTAACCAAAGTATGAAAAAAATAAAATTACTACTATAACCAATAAAAACTAAACACTATTTGACTAGTAATAACTGATGTAAAAGCTAGAAAACACTCTCTAAAATTCACTAAATTAGACAAAAAAATGTCACAACAAAATAAAACTAAACTATAATGAAAACCCAAAACTATTACAACCCTATCAAGTCTTTGTTCTTGTGATATTATGACTTTTTCTGCTAATTAACTAAAAACCTACATCCTGGACCTAATATTCAAACGACAAATAGGACCTGCAATTGTCAAACAAGAAATATAGAAACACAAGAAGTGAATGAGTGAAAAAAATAATTAAAAATTTCCCCCAAAACATCAACCATTAAAATTTGATTAATTGGTAAAAACTGAATTTATCTCCCAGCCTCTGTTTCTGCTCTGATGTCCGACATCCTGCTTCAGCTGCTGGCTTACTGTCTCTCATTTGTTTTTGCAGCGGTGTGTTTTAATCAGATTACTGGGCCTCATTGTCAGAATCCTGCCAGTGCGCAATTATCATGAGCAAAACTTTCCATTAACTCAGCTAATTAATTTAGCTGCCTGCCAGTATGTTTCTCCAGAAGATCTGAGAGGAGTTTATTTATTTGAAGTTGTGTAAATGAGGGGTAGCCGACTCCCTGCGCAGCATCCATCAACCATCATCCATCACGCCGCTTTGTTGTTTCTTTTGAGTCGCAAGGAGAAGAGCTGCAGTCGGTCAGGACGACTGGAACCTGGCAGCGCTTCAAGAGCATTCCTTTGCAAACAGAACCAGCAGAGAAGTGAAAGAGGACGGTGAGGAGACGGGGCAAGGAGCATGTTCTGTTCTGGAGAGATTTCTTTCTTCCCATCTGTCCTCCCAAGAGCTATCTGAGGAATCTGGTCCATCAGCGCAACACGGCGCCTCCTTAATCCCTCCAGCTGGCTGTTTGGGCCCTGTTTGGATGGAGAGTCCTGACAACTGGCCCCATCAGCCCCCAAGGACCCGGTCCAGAGCATGCAGCGACTCCTGTGTCCTCTGCAGATGAAGTCCCAGCAGGTTTTATCTCAGCTTTAGCATGGGATTGTCATATTAACGTTTACAAGACTGGAGGTAATGTTTATGTCTGCAGGGATGATGAACTGCAGAACGGGGTTCTAATAGTTTTGGGTTTTTCATTAGAGTGTAGTTTCATTCTGTTGTGCCTTTTTGTTTGTCTAATTTAGTCAGATTTAGTTTTTAGAGTGTGTTTGCTAGCTTTTATTAATTATTATTAAATAAATATTGCTTACTTTTAGTTTAGTAGTTTTAGTTTTTTTCACACTTTGGTTCATTTTAGGTGCAGGATTAGAAAAGGTCAAAGTATTGCATTGTGATTATTTGTTCACCAATTGGGTAGTAAATACTCAACAGAAGAAACCATTGTCATAAAAATGTGTTCGATAATTGTTGAACAACAAATGACTCTGGTGTTTTCTGGCGTTTTCTCCCAAAAAAATATTCTGCCAGGCGGAATATCGAGAAGCGTAATTTGGCGAAAGCTGACGTAAATTTCAATTTCATACCAGTTCAAAAGGTTAACAAACAGATTAATAAACATAAAAACAATATTATATCTATGATTTCACTGTGTTTGTTTCATAAACATAAGATCTTGTTCTTGTAATAGTTTTTCCACATTAATTGTCTGAATTTTTGTTGACAGAAATGTTTTCTCAGTTTCAGTTTTTGTTATTTAGAACAATAACCTTTGTAATCTTAGGGGAATAAAGTTGCAGTTTTATGAGAACTACTGAAGCATCTTGAGCATCTTATTAGGTTCTGCTTTGGTTTCGGGTTTACAGCCAGGGAAACGCTTCATCGTTTAACATATCAATCTAATTATTATCAGCATCAGGACTTTGAAACAACTGAGTTTGTTCAGCAGGTCTTCAGATTAAATATTAAATACAAAAAATGTCAGATTTTGATAACTAAAAGCTTTTTCACCCGAATTCGGAGTGGGAATTTATCGCATCGTTTATCATTTAGTGTGAAAAATTTCTCACAAGAATTTTGATTTATCATTATGACAGCTATTTTGTTAAATAACACAAAACTCAGAGATTATGATCTGAAATGTTATTTTCTCTACTGTTTAATCCACTACAGTGGATTCCCAGTTTAAACTTGTTTAAACTGGGAATGTTTTTGTTTTTGTGGCTCTATGAGAACTGTTCAATTTTAGTTTCCTAAGAAATACAAATCGATTTTTAATCTTTAACGTTATCACTATAGTATCCCAAAAGATTGCAATAAAACTCATATCACCCAACCCAACTCAAAACTAGTTATTCTCACAATTCTAATGTTTTTCTATTAAAATTGCGTCTTTATTCTGCAAATATTTTGAATATATTCTTGTGATAAAACAAATATTTTAAGACTGAAAGATTTAAATAAAAGGCACTTTTCGAAAATGTTTTCTCTCATTTGTAATTTCTGTTTTAGAAATGAAAATGAGAAAAATAAGTCATATCTGGCATTAAAACCAGCAGTGTGTGTTCGGTCTGTGGACGTCTCTCTTTTCACTCTTCGCCGCGTGAGGAAGAGGAGGAACTGCAGCGGAGAAGATCCGGCCTGAGAGGGAAGCCAAAAAGCTTCGATGCAACTCCATAAAGGGCAAAAACTGAGTTTCTCAGCAGGTCTTCAGATTAAATATGTGACGCAGCTCATTCCAAAGAAAACCGTAGCGTGTGAGAAGAGCTACAAACGTAGCCGGGTCGGACCGACTGCGCCTCCAGGTTCAGATTTGGGATGGTTTTATTTGGAGTTGGGAAAGTTTTACATTGTGTTTGGGCTGAAAACTATCAGATCTACCGAACGTCGGCATGTCTGTTATTTGTGAGAAAGGGATCGGACTTTGATGTTGATGTTTAACAAAGACGCGACTCGCCACGAAAACCTGCTTCCTGAAATGTATCCACTTTGGAACCAAGTTTTAAAAGTGAGAATTTTTGGTCTAGCAGCACATTAAATCCACGTGGATGCAAAGCCTAAACCAGAGCTGCAATTAACGATTATTTTAGTTATCGATTAATCGATTCTGACGATTAATCGATAAACCGATTCTGACGATTAATCAAATGAAAAACTGGCACACTTTGCAGATTTTTCATTTGTTTTTAAAATATCCAAATAAACAATTGAATTCCTTTTAAATAAAAAAATAAATTTTATTTATTGCAACAACATATTACTCCCATGTGGATCCATCTGTAGCTCAAATGTGAAAAGCTCAACCCTTTCTGCGCAAATTATCATCAATGCAGAGCTGATCTATCGATTATTTTGATTACTGATTAGATAGCAAATAGATTTTTTAACTGAAGTTGAACCAGGGGAAGCTAAAGCTGCCATTTGAGAAGATTTAGTAAGAACATATATAGAAAATATGTTGTTTTTAGGCTAAATGAATAAAAGTCTTTGTTGCGTTAACTTTTCTGAGTGTTGTTCTCTTAGCACACAGAGTTTTTTGACAATTGATTGATTACTACATTAGTTGATGATTATTTCAATAATCAATTATCAGGGTTTCCCTCAGTGTATTATAAGCCTGACTGGCCACCAGGCTTTACTTGTTCCCCCACCAGGCTAAACATTGTTTATTTCTTTAAGACTTTTTAAAATGCATTTTTAAGACTTTATACTTATTGTTCATGTATTGATCTTCCAGTCTTCCAATAACACATGTTTATCAAGTGATACAATCAAATTTCCTGTCAACTTTAAACATTTTTTGACTCACAAACAGGGCAGGCTGCTGGATGAATGAATGACTGTTCTCGCGCCCCAACTACCAGACTCAAGTTTTCTGGGGAAACTTTGCAATTAATCATGATTAATCATGATTAATCATAATTCTGTTCTCTCATCATCAAAAGATTTCAGCAACGCCTCTCCACTCAGGGTTCATTTAAAACAAGAACTGTTCTGAGACTGACTGGAGGGGTATCTGCAACGTAAAAACCCACCAAAGGGCGATGTCTGATACTGTTTAGCAGAGCTCTGTTGGCAACCCTGGCATTACAGATGGCTGTGCGCCAACATCTTCAGCCTCTAATTTAAACACAATCAGCTGACACCCAGGCTTTGAACTTGCTTAAACCTTGCTCTCGTGCGCGCCGCGCTGCATCAACCGCTGTTTTCTGTGTTTCCTCTGATGCACAGCCGTCACGAGGTCGGGGTGAAACTCCTCCTGTGAGATACAGCAGACTCTGGGGCTAATTAGGCATCTTAGAGTAATTAGACTAAACACAGCCTTCACGCTCCACTCCACTCATTCATCATGCTGCGCCCCGGTGAAGAGGAAATGCACTGTACCCAGACTGGGTCAGAGCGTCTCTAATCCTGGAAGCCCTGCGCAGAGCTCTGAGGCAAACCGGCACTTTAACACTGAATGTGGTTCTTATTGTGGACCTCCTGCCTGCACAGAGCATAGCCTGGGGAAAAGGAAGAGCTCAAGATCCAACTGAGTCACAGAGGATGAAGCAGCATGAAACAATATCCCAGGCTGCTGTTGACTTTGGACAGAAAGAGGTAAAGAGCTGCATCGCAGGCAGAGGCGAGGGGATCAGGCGGGAAAGCGCCAGAAATCTGGATGACCATGTCTTTAACCAGCGGCACGCTCTGCAGGGAAACGTCAGAACCAGAACTCTTCCGTTTAGTCCGGTAGACTCGGGTCGATTGGGGACTAAATTGCAACATTTGTAGGATGATGAATTTTGCTGGACAATATATTGTCCCTGTAGTTATTGTGATAAACAATAATGCAAGAATGGATTCATATATTTCAATAAACTTTAAATTCTGGACAGCATTTAGCCCTGGATCTAGAAGACATTCCAATTTAATTCAATTCAGAAATATTTTACTGATCCCAAAGGGAAATTAAATAAAATTTTATTAAATTTAAAATGGCATTAAATATCTAAAATAAACAAAACAACAAATAAATTGAATTATGAAGTCCCTGTAATACAAATTGTCATTCAGAAATGGGTGGTTGAGACCAAAACACCAGTCTGAAGACTTTTGTCAACCAGTTTCTGATGGAAAGAAAAAACAGTAAATTATGCAAACTAAAACTCCTGAACTTGTTTTAATTGATCGGGCAATTAATTGATTTATTGCTTAAACATTTGTTACATTTTAAACAATCCAAACCAATAAAAAAAACCTGTTTACTTCCTTATCGCTTCAGCTGGGCAATACATCAATTTTATCCATTAATTGAATTTTTGGTTTTTAAAGAATTGGATTTTTTTCCACCAATGGGACTCCATACTTCAGAGTGATGTCAGCGCACCCCGCCGTCACGTTTTACAGCTTCTTTTTATTTGAACTTTGAATTCAGGCTAACTCTACGACAAACTATAAGGCTCAGACTAAGATATTTTTGTTCTTTTTAATTAAAAGAATAACGTCATAATGTTACAAGAATACAGTCGTTGTGATACGAGAGTAAAGTGTCGATGTTAGGAGAATTACGCTGTAATTTTATGTGAACTTAAACATGGAAAAACAACCAACAAATTATTTATTCAAGCTTTTTTCTAATAATTTTAAGACATTCTTAACGTTGTACATTTGCAGATATTGCAAATATTCCTAGGGCGCGTACCCACCGATAATGATCAGGGTGTAGTTGACGTTGACGCTGCCGAAGCCGTTAGTTGCCTGGCAGTTGAAGGTCCCGGCGTCGTCGGCCTCCACCTCCTTGATCTTCAGGCCCATCCGAAGGACGCGGAAGCGAATCCAGCCGCTGTGGATGATGCGTCCGTCTTTGGTCCACCGGATGAAGGGCGGCGGGTCTGCTTCCACGGGACACGGCAGCTTGATGGCGCTTCCCAAACGGGCCGTTTGTCTGTGGGTGACCCGGTCCGAAACCCGAGGAGGTCCTGAGGAGAATGAAGATCAGAAATATAACATGATTAGGAAAATAGAAATGGAAAATCTTTGGGGATTTGCTTTAATTGAACCACATTACAGTGTTTTCCATCATGAAGAGCCACAACGTCTCAATCAAATTAAAGTCTAGACTTTGACTAGGTCACTGCAGAAGTTTGCTTTGCTGTTTTGAAGCTTTCAGAGGTGAACTTTCTGTCCCGCCTTGGATCATTGAATTGCTAAATATTGTAGAGGTGAACCAATAAACCAATAAACTCTCTTAAAACTGGATCATAGGCAGATATGTACACATAAAACTGATCTTATCCGCAAACATCTGGTAATCAGCCCCCGTCTTTGCCGTATTTTTGAATTGAGCTGAATAAACAATAGTCACCACACTGTTGCCAACTCAGGCTGCGTTCACACTGCAGCCTGGACATTTTTTTTTGTCTTAATTCGACCTGTATCTGATCTTTTCATGACAGACTGAACTACACAGGTCGGATTCTCTTTAAATGCAAACCAGGCCGCTTGGCTATCCGATTCAAATGCGACTCAACGTCCGGGTCGCATTCATCTGAGCTGAGCGTCACTGATACAACAAGGTGAGGATTAATCTGTTAATGTGCTGCTCCGGTCGTACAACAACTTCAAAATCGCAAGATATGCTCCACCGTTAGCATCCATGTTTACTTCCGCAAACACTGAACTTCTTTATTGCAGTTGGCAAAAACACTGAGCATGCTGACGTTATTGCGCCCTCTATTGTGCTTGCGGTTGAAAAAAATCCTAAAAGATACTGAAGATAATAATGGGGCGAGTATTAAGCCTTGGGGAACTCTGCTTTTGATCAACAGAATGGCCACTGATCAAGAGAGAAAAATCCTACCTTCGGTAGAGAGAAGAACCAGAACAGAACATTTCTGTTTCTTTCTCTGAAACAGTAGGCAAATAGAAAGAGTAAAGTTTGTCTATTTTCTCCAGATTAGCCAGAAACCTTTAAGTCAGATTGTAATAATTGGCCGAGCCGTGTGGCCGCTCCGTGAGCAGAGAGGGTAAACTGTTCTGGCTCTCGTTCTCCGTTTGGCGTGCAGAGATCAAAGCCAGGAGGCGGTTCGGCGGCGGCGGGGGGGTGAGATGGACAGCAGCCATTTCTCCAGCTTTTAATTGGCTCAGGGGTGCTCCCTCAGATCCGGTGCAGCGGAGCGGGCCGAAACACCCTGTGATGGTGTTAGAAAGCCTGAACGGAGCCCCCCAACCCTCCAACACCGCTAAAAGCCAAACAAAACCCTGAATCAGTGAGCAGAGCAGACACACAGGAAAAACAGAAGCCTGAAGGGGCGACTGAGGGGGAGGCGAGTCGGCCAGACCCTGCAGCTCCACACAGAGCCCCGTCTGTGCCTCAGAACAAACGGCTGGCTGGGTCGCAGTAAAAACAACGCGCAGGGTAAGTACACACTGCCTCTCCAACACACACAGGGCCGCATTCCTTTGGCGCCTTTCATGCATGTATGTGGTAAACAGCATGGCGGCAGGTAACGCCATCCACACACACCGTCGTCACATCAAATGAAATTGGTGTCAAACTTTTTGTGCAGCAACGATTTTTGTTTGTGCTGCTATTATTTTATGAATATGAATGTTTCCATAGGTCAAAGGTCATATTTATAAAATCACAAATTTGGTGTCAAGTCAAATATTGTAGCAAAATTAACTTAATGTTTGTCTCTGGTGACGTCAAAAGAAATTTTACTTCCTGGTTTTGCACCTTGGAATTGAGGCCGTCACTTTAAAAACTCTTCCTCTTTCTAAAACTTCAGGAAGTCATTCAATATCAAAATTCATAAATACTTGAATTGATCGTAAAGGGAAATTAAATGTTGAAATTCGTATTTGTTCAACTTCTTCAGAGTCACAACATGGCTCCCACAACAAGATCGGCAGGTGTTTGCTAATTGCTGCTGGCTAGTCTGAAGGAGCAAAGTGGGGGAGGGCTGCTCTGTGAGGTGGAAGTTTGGAAACTTCAGCTCTGAGGAGGAGCTGTGCCTCAAAGGCGGGGCTAGGTCTACCAAGGCGTTTTGCACAGCTGAGTGGTTGCCATGGAGATTAAAGGATTCATCAAACATTCATGAAATAATCAAAGCGTCACTCCGAGTGTATTTTGATGACCTCTGGAATCACTTGTTAATATCTTTAAAATGATAGCGGCACAAACTGAAACTGCAATAATTTCAGTTAAATTACAGATTATAGTCAGAATATTAGCGAAATAAAGACAAAATTTTACCAGAACATTTTAAATTTCAAGAGAAGATTGTTTTAATGAGAAAAAAGCTTTGAGTTATCGAGATCCGACGTGATCGGCTCATGATTGTTTTCTTCAAAATAGACTCAGTTGGTTGCACAATTGCTTCAAAGTCCTGATACTGATAATAAATTGATACTAATTTGATAACTTCCCTGGATTCTCAACATTTCTTTTGGTTATTTTTTGTGTAGGAGTTATCGTAAAAGTACAACTTAACTCTCTTAATATTTCAACTTTATTCTTTTGATTCAATGTCCAAATAAACAGAAGATGTCAAACAAGATTAAATCACTGGGAACTATAAAAAAATTCCAGAGTTTCCTTAAAATTAAATCTTCACAAAACAAAAATGAAATTAATTGATGAAATTCACTAATTGCTCAGCTAATACCAGACAAGCTGAGTGATAAAACCCAGAGAAACAAAGTTTTATGTGACATTCAAACCAAGCAGCTCATCTCTCAGTCTTTATCAGCCGTGAATGAACAAAGTTCCTCCTCCTCTCCTCCTCCTCTCCTCGTACGACGGCCTCTTCTAGTCTACAGCAAGCAGGAAATTAGAACTGTCACTGTTTCTTTCTGAGGAGACGCTGCAACCGCAGTATTTTTGGCTTGAATTTCACTGATTTAGCGGAAGAGAACGAGAACTGAGGCATTCATTGCTGCTCCTCAGCAGGGTCTGCTTTGAGGCCTGAAACGGGTCAGAGTTTGGGCTCAAACTGCTCTGCAAAAATTTATTCCTTCAACGAATAGGCCTCATTTATCTCCTTCTGAAAGCACATTGTGAATTAATGACAGGCTGACAGAAGCAAGTCCTGATTCATGTCCGAGGTTCAGCTGGAGCAAACTGTCAGCGCACTTTGACCCCGCTCCAACATTTCTTCTGCTAAAGCTGGATACACACTCATGACGGATCAAATGTCCTCATGGGAAACATGAAAAGAAACAAAAACTTTTTTTCTCCACTTGACAAACTTTTGAGATGTTTGTGGAGCATTTCCCACTGAGCGTTAGTTCACACCAACCTGTCAGCAGAGGGCCAAGCATTCAAGGACTAAATCAACATTAAATAACCTGAATTTTTGCTAAGAGGTGGAAATCAGTACCAATTTCAACCCCAGGAGCTAGAAATATTTACAGAGGGTTTTTTGTAAGCATTCTTTCAGCCAGCTCACCAGCAAAGTGCAGCAGCATTTGAAGGAGTGAGCCTAACACTCTCCTAGCTCTGGTAGAGTTCATGTACAATGAGGTATATTTGCTTAAGCAACAGTTTAAAGAAACTGTAAAACTGTATTTATAATAGTGTGCATTTACAGAAACAAACATCTTAAACGTCATTATGCAAATTTAACATTTTGCACGTTTTTTGTATTTCCATTTTGGTCTCAACTGTTTCTAAAACTAATCCAAGAATTTTTAAAAACCAACACCAAACCATTTTTTGGCAGTAAGCCAAGGCTTTTTGTAGTTTAGGAAATGAGCCATTTCAAAATCCTCCAGAATCTAACAGCCGTTACCTAGCAACCCTAGCGGAACTCTGCCCATCACCTAGCAACCCCAGCAGAGCTCCGCCCGTCACCTAGCAACCCCAGCAGAGCTCCGCCCATCACCTAGCAACCCAAGTAGAACTCCAGCACATTTGGTCAGCTGGTTTTACCACTTGGTGCATTCTTGACGCTCCACTTCTGCTATTTAAAGATGTATGGTTGCACGACTGCGCCTCTGTTAACAACCATTTTAACTTGAAAGTGTAAACGTTGTGTTGGAGGCGTGGCCAGAAACAACTTATTTGGATTTAAAGTGACAAGAGCTCATAAAACAGCTGAAAGGACTCAAAATAGGCAAAATAATAAACTAAAATCTCATTATCTAAGACTTATTTTGAGCAAAAAATTTAATTAGCATCTTTTGTATACCCCATACATCTCTCCTGACTTGTTCAATGAAGCATTTGAAGTAAAAAATGAGAATATTCACTGTTGCTTCTCAGTGTTTTGATTGTTTTGCGCTAACACACTAAAAACACTCCGGCTGCCGATCTGAGCATCAGGAATGTGACACAAATTATTTCCTCCTTGCCTCTCCGCTCCCAAACAGCTTTTGAAGTTCCTCTCAAAAACAAGGCACACCGAGTGCTGAAATCAAGGACGTGGACCGAATAACTTAATAAGTATTTGTGTTGCAAGCATGATTGGCATCTCTTCTTCTCCTCCTCTGGCCTCTCAAGGACAGACTCCTTCAGCCTTGGACTTGAAAGCCTTGGAAGCACAACGGAAAAACTCAGTTGAGAGAAAATTGGAATATTTCTCCCTTATATGTTAGCCTGAGAGATGAACAGTTCAACATGTGCGGCTCGTTCTGACTCCAGTGTGGAGGTAAACCACACTGAAGCCCTATTGTTCAGTCTCATGAGGCGCTCTGCTGGTAGCTGACCTGATAAATGGAAAGCTGACTCATGACCGACTGGCGAGATTCTCTAACTCCGCGTTCGGATTGTTTGAACTGTTAGCTTGCTAAATGGAGAATGATACACATGACCATATGGGCTTTCCCGTACTACGGCGCTGGTAAAGCGCTCCTTATTATAGCCGGGCTCCATGTGTGAAAGGAATCTTTCATAGCTCAGGAAGGAGGAGGAGGAGGCCTGGCGACTCCCAGAATTAGCCGTGTTTTTCTTTGCTCAGTTTGGTGATGGATTATTTTTAAGAGAAAGGGCCACATTCAATAGGAGGCTTTCTCCAGATTGGGTCTAAATACAGACTTTTTTAAGCTAGGGTCAGGGAGCGGGTTAATGAGAAGTCGCTCCAAAATAAGGGCATATTTAGGACAGAAAAATGTTCAGAAAGAAAAAGTAACCCAACAAAGGTTGTTAGATGGGAATACGGAAGAAGAAGGGGAAAAATTCACTTTAATCTGAATTCTGACTTTAATCTCAAAAATTGACTTTAATCTTTGATTTAAATTCTGATTTCAATTTAAAAATTCTGACTTTATTTAATCTCTGAATTCTGACGTTTTTCTCAAAATTCTGTCTTAAATCTTAAAATTCTGACTTTTACCTCAAAATTATGACGCAGGGTTAGGGTTTCAAAAGTCAAGACTTTTTTCTCAAACTTTTGGCTTCACTCTCAAAATTCTCCGATCAGAATTGTTTAAATTGTTTATGCACAATCAGATAAATCTAGTCTCCAAACTTAAATCAACCAAATAAATTTGGGAGGAATTTTCAGTGTGAATAAAATCCAGATTTATAAATCCTACAACCGGGAAGAAACAACATAGCTGACATACACCAATAAATATTTGGCTATGTATTTGGATTTTGACGTAGATGGAAACAGAATTAGGATTCTGAGATTAAAGTCAGATTTCTTTTTTTCAGTGGCCCTAATCCTCTTCCGTACGTGAACAATACATAGACGTGCCATTTATTTTCTCTTTTAACTAAACACCTGTGGATTTGTAGAGTTGTGTACCTGCTCTTCTCTATGGTCTTTCAGTGCAAACATCTCAATGAAACGCTGACAGGCGTTCAAACAGAGAACACCTGGAACCGGAGTCGACCACAAAGAGATTCACAGGATAATGCACGCACCGCTGTCTGCTTTCTGACGCTCTTTATGCGGCTTTTTTCAGAGAATGCACAGGCTACAACAACATGATGATTTATAACCGGGATAAACATGGTATGTGGTATTTATATAAAGAAAGGAGGACAAGGAGAAGACTTCCTGCTCCCAGGAAGAGACAGTTAATGCATCCAGGAACTATGTCAAAACGTATTGCATTCTCTTCAAAAATGTACTAGTTTATGTAACATCTTGGATACTGAAAGTCTGCTACAATATAAGGTTTTTGACAACTATGTTAATATTTCCTTTGTGAGATATCTGAAGTTTCACACCTAATTCTCTAGGATATAAACACCCCACTAAATTAAGTGCAAAATGCTGGAGGCAAAACAGATCAAACATCGGCTTTCTCTCCCTTTTGTGTGAAATGAATGTGACAAAAAGTTTCTGTAGGAAGGAAAAGAAAGACACAAATCCATCCCAACTATTTGGACTATGTTCAAGTTGTTTTGATGTGGTAATGTTGCCGTCTGACAGGTTTGGTTGTGTCTTCTTTTGTGTCTGACGGGTAAATAAAGGGCTGTTTCATGTTTCCCATCTCCACCTAACAAACAAACACGAACACATGAATACACCGACTTCCATTCAACAACAAAACACTTGTTTTTTCCAGCAGCCATTGTACAGCTGGAAAACCAGCTGACCACCACTTGCGGAATCCACTTGGGTTGCTAGGTAACGAGCTGGGCTCCACCGGGGTTGCTAGGTAATGGCATGGTTCCAGTCGACTGGGATGTTTTGGAAACAGATAATTTTCCAGACAACAAAATACATAAACTTATTACCAAAAAAATATGCAATTGGGTGTTTTTTTAAGTGCTTGGGCTATTTTTAGAAGTAGTTGAATCCGAAATGGAAGTATAAAAACAATTTAGAAAGGTAAATTCTGTCCCTGTTCCCTTTAAGGATGTATAAACATGTTTTCACTGAGGCTCACTACACGGAGCATGAAATTTGTTCTTCTTTTTATACATTGGATTGAAAAATAAAACTTCAACTGAAGTCAAATATAACAACTTGTTACAATTTAATAAAAAATAAATGTAGATATTTCAAAAACAAGTGTTTTTAATTAAGTTTAGTAAGTAGAAAAATCAGAAATGCCCTAGTTTTGTAGATAGGTGCAACCTGTAGCAAGGGTAAAATGCCATCATGTTTTCTTAATAAAACTTCTCTAAATAAGCTCTTTTTTAACATCAGCTGCATCCATATTTGCACAAGTAACTTCCATAGATGGATCTATAGCTTCCAACTGTTTTTAGCCTTATTTATATTTCTAAAAGGTTTATATTTAGTATAACGCAAACAAAAACAAAACAAAAAAATCCAAATTATATTCCATGCTCATTTTGTCTGAAACTGTGTCAGCTGCTGTCATATTCACGCTTCTGATCGAGTCTCCCAAGTGCAGGGCTGACAAACATATCACAAAATAAGCATTTCATATCAGTTGATATCAATAAATTCCGAGATCAATAATTACTTATTAGTTTTTTAAGTACCTGAAACACTTCCAAACTGGACGTTTGACCTTTTCTGTTCAATACACAGTTTTCACTTCACACCTTTGCTTTTTTAATTTTAAAAAGTTATTTAATCAGAAGCACAAGTTACTGAACAGGCTGTTGCTATGTAGCCAAAAAGTGAGAGTTGCTAGGTAACCGTAACTGAGTTACCTAGCACCTGATTCCACCAATCTGGTAACAGGAGTTACCTGATTGGTAAATGCTTTGTTAATGCTTTGCTGTTCTGGTTCGGAGTTCAGTGAAATTATTCAATATTCTATCAGACATATTAACTATCGATGTTTATTGTTATTGATTTATTGTCCATCCCTACCCAAGTTTTAGCTTTATTTTGATACCAAGATTATTGAAACAGAGTTTGTAATTGCTGAGAAAAACTAAACCAGATTGGGTATGTTATTTTAAACATACTTCAGAAAACCTTTAGAGCTTATGAAAGCACAGAAGAGATGAAAGCTGGAACTTGAGTCCCATGCTAACGCTGACGCTAGGGTCTGGTGAAAGGGAAAGGTGGGGCAGACAAAGCAGCTCTGCTTCTGCGTTTCACTATACATTTCACAAGTGAGATAAAAATCAGCATAGAGAGCCGCAGAAAAAGCAGGAGGGGGAGCGTCGGCTGGGTGAGGCGCGGAGTGGCAGGCGAAGCTGTTCTGACAGCAGCGGCGCAGCAGAGGGTGAAGAATGCCTCCTTTTCTTACCCCTCCAGACGTCCTGCCCGCCAGCTTCACCCTGTCAGGTAATCAATACCACTTATTTTCCCCTCTCGGCTTTCCAATCAATAGATAAGAGCGGGCTAAGACCGGCGGGGACAATGGCTCTTTCTTTGGCACCATCAGATGTGGGCTGAATAGCGCCCGCTTCGGTGGTGGGAATGCTACGGGAGGAGCTATTGGGTGACCAGAAAAACAGCAGGAGGGGCTGGAATAAGAAGAAAAGGGAATAAGATGCTCCGGCTACCATACATCTATCTGATTAAAGGAGAATCCCTGGAATAACTTTGCCGCCTGGTTGAAATGTGCGTCTGCTCCTGAAGGACTCCTGCCGACCGCTCATCAAACGAGCAGCAGAGGAAGAGAGAGGAATGACTCCGGCGTCACAAAGCTCCTGGAAACATCTCCATCACGCGGCAGCTCTCAACAGGCCCTGCTGAGGACGCTTTGAACTCTAAGCTGCTATATTTCATTAAGCCTGGCTGCCTTCTCCTGGCCTCTGCAGGAGGGGAAGGGCGCGCACATGCACTTCTGTCGCTTCAATGAAACTAAAACCCAAGCTCCACCTCCAATAAATCAGACTCCATTCACCTAGAACTGGGCAAAACAGCTTAAAAATAAAATCTGATTTATTGGTGGGTGATACAGATTTAGGTTTATTGCAATATTTTGTGTCGGTACTGTGATAACGATGGATGTGATAGGGCATTGATTTGCTAACGACCACAGTTATGGTCGTTACCATTGGTTTTAGCTGATAAGTTGTCAACATTTCTGACATATAGAAGAAAAAGGGAATCAGAGATTTGCTGCTAATTGTCAACAACTAGAGAACAAGGTCAGAAAAAAGTTTCAATTAAATAAAAAAAGAGGGAGGGCGAGGAAAGTAGTCCATTTATGCTAGATTGACTTAGACAACCTGAACATGTAGATATGCTGAAATTTATTATGACAACTACAAATAAAAATCTTACGATAGGAAATTTATCATGATAAACGATACAATAAAAGCACACCTCTTTCCCGATTTCTTTTCTTAAAGAAATATACAAAATATTTTCAAAAAGTGGCTTGACTTGTGTTTTAATCATCCCTTCTCTGATTTATACAACAGAGGATTTGGGCAAAAAAAGTAGGGATGGAGCTGACAAATATTATACCAATCGATTAATCAATTACTCTGACGATTAATCGGATAAAGAAATGGCCAGTGTCATTCATCCACTTAAGCCTTTCTATACAAAATTAGAAATACATTAAAGAATGCAAATAAATAAATAATTTAAAACATTTAATTGCCTAGAATGCAACACTGCAGCATTCTTTTCATAAATCTGAACCAGGTGAAGCTAAAACTAATGCAACTTTTTAGCTAAAACATATTCACAGATAAAGTTTTTATCTTAAATGCTAAATTTATGTTTTTTGTACAGTTTGTGTCTTAATAACTGCTGAGTAAATGTATTCTTCTTTAATCAATTAGCCTTTTTTGAGTCTGTATATTCCAGTTAGGGTTAGGGTCAATAATCGATTCATCACGATTAATCCCATAAATCATTTCAGCCATAGTTCCACCTTCAATAAATCAGACCCCAGTCCCCCATTTCCCAATAAACAGAAATGTTTTCTGTTGATTTGTGAAGTTTATTCAGACGTAGGTGACTTCCCAAAAAGCTAACCTCATAACAGATACACATTTCTATCATGCTGCGTCTGTTCATTCAGCTCATTGTTTTTAAAGGAAACAGCCCAGAAGACAACATGAACGCTCTCTTTCATATCAACTCCACAACACTTCCCTCACAGTCTGTACTTTTCCAGACTCCTGGAAATCCTTGGTCCTCGTGGAAACTTGAACAAACAGAAACACGTTTTTCAGAAACAAGAGTTGAGCTGGAAAGGGTCACTGCTCTTATTTTGCCAGAGTGAAACCAACATAACTACTTTATTTTCTTTGGGAAATAGCCAAACAGGTAGTTTCTGCTAACAAGGGCTGCATCTGGTTCTGAAATATGGATTAGATCAACATCATAGAGTGAGTTAAGAAATAAATCTGGGATAGGACGATTCTCATAGGTCACACAGGTCACCAAGTTACTGAACCCTTTAACTGCAGAAAACAAGACAATTCAAATTTCAAATTGACCTATTAACAAGGAAAAGATTAAACTAGCACAACGACAGATTAATTCAGTAGTTGATTATTCTGACGATTAATCATCAGTGCAGGTGATTAATCAGATTTTTAAAAATTGACACATTTTGCAGATTCTTCATTTAACCACTTAAGCCTTTTTATTCAACATTAACAATACATTAAAAGTTTAATAAAAACAAATAATTAAATTTTTCAAATAAGAAAATACACATTTTATAGCTAAAAAGTTTAAGTAATAAATATTACCTAAACAAAATACATTTTTATTCCTTTTTTCACCGAATTTGAAACAGGTGAAGCTAAAACTGACACTTGAAGAGATCTGGACTTGTTTTTAAAGAAGGTTTTTATCTAAAATAAAGAATATATTTGACAGTGTTAACTTAATCACTGGTTTGAGAGTGTTGTGTTTGAATAAATGGTACATTTTAGAATCTATATATTAAAAATAACAATTAATCAATTACTAAATTAGTTGACTGTTTTAATAATTGGTTAATCATGATTAATCTGATTCATTTCAATATAACAGTAAATGAAATAAATCAAATTATAATGTATATTTTGCAGTTTTGGTTCAGTTGCTGCTTTGAGTTTGTTTTTTCAACAATGGCATACATTAGTGTGTACAGTGATCAATTACTTAATTTATTGACTGTTTCAATAATTGATTAATCTGATTAACTGCTTCAGCCCTACTTTCAATGCAACAGTGAATAAAATATAAATCAATAAAATACCATGTGTATTTTGTACAATTTTGGCTTAATTACTGATTTGAAAGTGTTTTTCCAATAGATGACATATTTTGGAGTCTGCAGACTCCAATCAACAATTAATCGATTGCTACATTTGTTGACTGTTTCAGTAAGTGATTAATCATGAGTCCTACTTTTAAAACAAAACCTGTTCATTGTCAAATGTTATAAATCAATAAAATATCCTAAATGTGAGAAAACAGAGCGCAAGGTGCCCCCAGACTCATGCTATCTCAAAGAGAGCTCACAGCGAGTGGCCTTCTAGTCGCTTTATCTCACTCCATTAGGCTAAGGCCTGGTGCAAACACGGGCCTGAGTGTGTGCTCAGAGACACTTATCAGGACAGAGGAAGGCCAAGCAGTGGAGAGAGAGAAACAAAACCAGGGCAAGGAGGCAGAAACGCAGGCCGTGGGTGTGAGGAGATCAGGCTAAGATGGCAGAGAGGCCTCCAATAACATGCAGCTCCTACAGAGAGGGGGGATTAGGGCGGCCCAGGCGGCAGAAACCAGGAATCCCAACAATCTCACACCCCGACTCCTGGCTCAGACTCAGCTTCGGCCACATGACACACTCCAACAGACCTTCTCTCAGTGACACCGACCAGCACCTGTTTATTACTGGCCGCCTAATTTGTTTCACGACCAGCCGACCACTTGGTGGTAAACGGGGTGCTGTGAAACAATCATACTCCTCCACTTCAGCTGGAGGGATCAGTATAACTGATGAGTGCAACGGAAATCAATCGACCTTCCTGATGATTAATCGGTTATTCTGATGATTAATCGTATAAAGAATTGGCACATTCTACAGAATGTTTGCATAAAAAATTATTGAACTACTTAATTTTTCATACAATATTTCAAATACATTCCAGGCAGGACCTTATTTAATACCTTTTTAAATAAGAAAATAAATATTATATTGCCTAAAACGCAATGACATAGCATCCATTCAGTGGATTCCTGATCATTTGTAACAAATCTGCAACAGAAGCTATAATTCCTTTGATTAATCAATTAATATTTGAATAGCAAAACGTGCTTAGTAGATTTTTTTTTTATTTTTATAGACAAAAATAACAACTTGACTGGGTGAAGCTGAAACTATCCCACTTGAGGAGTTTTGTTTATACCAGATTTACAGACAAAGTAAATGCAAAATTTATATATTTTTATTTTGTTTTGTCTTAATTACTTATCCAAATATGTTCGTTCAGAAAGTAGCCGTTTTTGAGACTGTATACTCTAGTTAATTAGTTGACAATTATTTGCATAATCAATTAATCACGATTAATTGTTTACTTGCATGTTCAGCCTGGTTTATATTTTCACTACCCTTTGAAAGAAATCAAGATCTAGGTTTTGACTCAATCCAGGACTTTCCGATTATTAGTTTTCAGGAAGTTTGTTGTTACATGATAGTTCTGCTTCAAATTAAGCTTTTTTAATCCATTCCCACCACATCTTTACTGTGTTTTTGCTGCTTCAATGTCTTTTAAAAGTCAACAGCTAGGTGTATCCTGCCCCCACCGCTGCCTTCTTCCTCAAACTTTGCTGCATTCCACAGTTTGGGGGAATAAAAGTGTCCAACCTGCATCGGCTCATTGTGTACCGTGACGGAATGACGCCGGATGCAAACAAGGATGTTTTGAAGAAGCTTTGAGCGGCTCATCCAAGTCTCTGTCTGTTCTGGCCTCTTTTTAAATCCCACTGTCTACAGGAATCTCAAAAATAAAATCTCATTTATTCAGACCACATACAATTAATTTTCTTTTTTTTGTTTTCTTATCTGAAAAATAAATTACAAATGACAAAAAATGCATTCTGCGAGTTGTACTTCGGAGTATCAAGACCGGGTTTACGAGAATTCTTGTTTCATTGCAAGAATATAGTCACTATATTAGCAAAAAGAATAAAAACGTCTTACAAAAAGTGAATTTAATGAGAAGAGTTAAAATCTGATGTGACCAGTTCAGTCTGTGATTCTTTCTTCTAAATAAATTCAATTGTCCTGCGACTGATGATAAACTGACGCGTTAAAAGATTAAATATTTCCTTCACTGTAAAACCGAAACCAAAGTATAACGTCACCAGATGCTCAACATTCCTCATCTTGACTTTTGGAGTTCTATTAAAACTATGACTTTATTCTAGTAGTATTACAAATTTATTCTGTTAATTTTAATGTTTTATTCACGTATTATTACAACTTAATTGTCGTGTGACTATCCTGTTGCTACAACTTTATCCTGATAAAATTAACACTTTACTCTTGAATACTTTATTCTGGTAATACTAAAGTATTTTTCTTGCAATATTACAAGAAAGTATTTTCTGGTAATATTCTAATATTATTCTTGTATTATCACAAATTTATTGTGTTAATAATGTTTTAGTTTGATATTATATCAAATTCATTCTGGTAATATTAATGTTTTATGTTCATATTAATGCAATTTTATGACACAGCTATTGTTTTTTGGACTCTACAACTTTATTCTTGTAATACAACTTTATTCTGCTAATACTAACATTTCATAACTGGATTATTTCCACTTTGTCATACAACTTCATTCTGATAATGTTTTTTCTTTACCCCAGTTGTATTATGGCTTTATTCTGATAATATCAATGCTTAAATCTCATATTTCAACTTTATTCTGGCAATATTGACACTTTAAATTAATCCTTGTATTATTACTCCTGTTTTATTTTTGTTTTATTGCCATTTTATGCTGGCAATATTAAAGCTTTATTCATGTTACATTATGACTATGAATAACATTATGAATATGTTAGTATTTCTGGAAATACTAACATTTTATCCTTGTATTATTACAACTTTATTCCAAAGATAATAACATTTTAATCTTTGACTCTTATGACTTCATTGGCCTGTTACTACAACTTTATCATCCTATGATTACGACGCTGTTAATCTTGTTTTATTACAACTTTATTCTGGTTATTAACGCTTTAGTCTCAAATAATTTTGTGTTGATATTCTGATCTATGGAAACCTAAGAATTGGTGAAAGAAAAATCCGGATTTTCAAAAAAGGGAGCTTTCAAAAGCCAGTTGTACATTGAGAATTGACTAATCGCCCGTCAGGACAGAAACCTTTCACTGATGATGACCCCGGTGATCAAGAGAAAACTCTGGAGAGCGTTTCACACCGGTGCCTTTGTCGATAAGGTCTTTTTAGGCTGCAGCAGTGACAGACTGAGATGTGGCAGGACTGTTTTGGCAGAATGAAGCAATTCAGACAGAGACAGGAGGAGAGGAGTCAGGGAGGAAAAGAAAGAGCCAGAGACGAGACGGAGGGCAGAACGGGGGGAGAGACGAGGCGAGACAGGCGAAGGTGGGGGGAGGAACTGGGAAAAGCTCCCACTGACAGCAATGGGGCCTCTTAACAATCCAGGAATATTGTCTGAAATCAATCTGTCATCATGGAGCTGTTGAGCCTGTCGTTATGGTGTGCTACTCGCCCTTTCACAGCGACAATTTGTACAGTGCTCTCCAGTCCACCTCGGCGGAGGTCACGGCCCGCGATCCGTCTGTCTGCTGAACTACTGTCCGAGCCGAGCTGTACAGACCTTTAATCTAGACGTCCAGCAGAGGAGGAGCCCGCTGATGGACAGAACAGAAGCGCTGCTGGAACCCAGCGTTCCAATCACTGGAAAATATTAGTCTGCAGCAAAGCAAATAACTCTACCAGTCCGCACCTAAAGTCTGCAGCCCTAAAAGAACTAGATTCATCTTCTGAAACCTCCTCCAACAAACAGCTTGTTTACATACTCCAGTCTGCGCAGATGAGCTGTCGGGAATTCCTCACATAATGCCTCATGCATGACTGAAAACAAACCAAACAATAAGAGCCAATTGAACAAATACTCATTTATAAAAGAAACTCACGGCTTGGCTCTGCATGCACGCAGTCTGCACACTGACCCCAGCCGTCCAAACTCCTGTGCATGGTGAGGAAATCATATCAGTTTCAGAGCGTGATGCAAAGTTTCAGTCTGGTAATTCAGTAGCTCCGCTGTAAAGTATGACTGATTACGCCCTTACCTCTGTTCACTTCATATTTTTCCACTTTTACAGGAGCAGCTCAGATGAAATCAAAACTTATGAAAGGGAATGTATTATGACAAGTTCACATTTTGCACGGTATAATTTGGGTTTCTACTCCGTCTAAAAGCAACTCAAGCGCTAAAAAAAAAAAAAGCACCCATTGTTTTTTGGCAACAAGTTAATGTATTTTGTTGACTGGAAAATTAGCCTTTCAAAAACCATCTGATTTTTAAGTTACATTCGACAGGCGCTGCATTGTTACCTAGCAATAACAGTCAAGCACATCCCTGTTACCAAGCAACCCAAGCGGAGCTCCAGCAGGTTCGATCAGCTGGTTTTACCGCTGTATGCAAAAGTCAAGATTTTTTACGCTGACTTTACCATCCAGAAACAACTTCCTGCATCATTGTTGGTTGTGCAGGAGGTTCCACTTCTTCTTTTCAAAGATGGAAAAGCAGAAGTATACAAAGATATATAATTGCGTATCATTTTTCAGCAAGTGTAAAGGTCGAGTTAAGGGGCATGGCCAACAAGAGGCCCTAAACAGCTCGTTCTGAACGGAGCTAAGAATGATTTTGTCTACTGAAAAAGCAGGAAGTGGAAAATAGCGCAGACATTCTGGGTAAATACAACCAAAAGCAATGCTTGAGTGTAACATGAGCGGTAGAAACGGCTTTTACCCACTACAAAAGACAAATCCTACAAATCTGACGCCAGTCCAGAAGTAAGTTGCGCTGAGAGTCTTCTTCAGAGGTTTTTGTGTCGTTTGCTGATGATGCAGCGCAACCACAGGCGAGGGTGGACACCGTTTTTTGAAAGAGTTTGGTTTGTTTGACACAGTGAAAAGGAATCGCACCAGCTGAAAATTTAACAAATGTTGCAATTTGTCCCCAATCAAAGTGAAAATACCAGACTATTAGGGTGAAAACATCCCTAATGAGAAACAAAATGGAGGCTCTAGAGCCATGTGGGGTCTCAGAGGATTCAGTCGGAGGAAAACTGAGAGGATGTGGGACGGGGGGTCGGAGGCTCATTCAGAGCTCGTTATCCCCTGGCTCGACTTTCTTCAAGCCCAGCCAGCCATCGCTGTTGCCACCACCATAACATTCAATCAACCTTTTAACTCCCAAACGGGAGCGCCGGTTGGTGTGTGAGGGTTTTGTCAAGGCTCCGGAGAAAGGCAACAGAAGAAGAAAAGAGACAAAACTTTCATAAGCCTGTGAAAAAATGAGGCGCCGTCGACTGAATGCCGAACGGAAGCAAAACAATGAGGGGTCTGATGGCGCGCAGACAAACAGAGACAGAAACTTCATCCTCAACTGATATCCAACAGGTCCATCCAGGCGGCCCGATTGGACGTCTGATAAGTCTGCAGCGTGATTTCAGCAGGCTGCAGCAGGTTTTGCTCACACTGGAGAATCTGCCGCAGTTTAAATCAGCTTTTATTCACCAACATTACAACAACAAGTCCTGAACGTGTCCGAACCTGCTCAGTCCGATCCGCAGTCAGGGTCATTATCGCATGAAAGAAGCAAAGACATTTTTACATTATGAAGTCAAAACAGAAAAAGTCAACAGCTATTTAAAAGCTGTGTTTAACTACATTAATATACATAATCTGTATCAAGATTCGCTTGGAGCAACTTTCATCATCCATCTAAACAAACAAGATTCTGTATATTTATTTATTTTGCAAATTAATTACACCTAATCATGCTTTATATTCACAATCAGGCCTTATTTCTGGCAATTTAATGAAGCTTGTAACACTGAAAGACTATTCCTACAGAGTACAAAGCACGTTTTTCGAAGAAGTAGATAAGTTTCTGAATGTTATCTAAGACGGAAAGGGTTTATCTTTTGTCAGAGGTTTACCGCTTTCTCGGGAGTTTACAAAAAAAATGTTGCCTCCAAAAACAAAACAAGAATATGTAAGAAGAGGGAAAGCGTTCAACATTTCCAAACCATCTTTGCTCTGACCCTGGAAAAAACTCTAGATGAGAACAAAATCAATCTACGTTCTGGAATCAAACTCTGAGAACAGATTCGTTACTTTATTCCTCACCCTGACTCGACTTCGCTCTGTTAGATTATAAAGGGCTGCTTTAAATTATATTTTACCATTTAGTTTTGGTAGTATGAGCTGTTGACGAATGCTATCTATGGAGGAAGACAGCAGAATATTTAGATTTTCTAATTCCACTTTCTGAACCACTTTAAGGAAGTGGTTCAGTTTATTTTGACAGTTTTTACCAAGATAGTCAAGCTATTGGTTTTGTCAGTTAACCGAATAAATTAAAGTTGTGTTGTTTTTACACGTTTGTCCAAGCTTGTGAAGCTATTGGTGTGTTTGAGTGGTGCAAAGTTATCAAATAAATTTGTAATTCACTTCATTTATGTCTGCCTGTTTATCTCTCAGGGCTCGTTAGACAAGTTTGGTGGAATAAAATAACTCTCTCACTCTATGGTAACCTAGCAACTCAATCACTCTATGGTTACCTAGCAACGACCTGTTGGCACAGCAGCAGTTTAAGGTTTCGTCGCCGTTCCTCATAACTGCTTAAAAATGAAAAACAACGACATGAAAACTGGATAAATCAGGAAAGGTCAAGCCACCAGTATGGTAATTTTTAGATATTTTAAACAAAAAATGTACCACTAATCACTGTTATTGATTGATAAGACATGATTATGTCATGACACATTTTTCAGCTTTATCGTCCAGTTTACGATGTTCAAATATAAAACATTGTCACTATTATCATTATGAGCAGTACATAGCTCTCATGTGATGTCAACTTTGCAGCTGACAGCCATCTTGGTAGGTACTGAAACTGTCATGAAAGTTGCTATGGAGTTGCTATGACAACAATAAACAAGTCTCCTTATAATCTTCAAACGTTTATAACTAGTTCAATTACTATTACTTGATTGCAATTTTTGAGTACTTTACCTACCTCTGTGTGACACTAAGATAACCATCTCTGATAAAGTTGCAGAATGAGCAAAATTAGCTTAGCTAATGTAGCTTTCATCTGCAAGCTACTACATGTATTTACTCTGCCAGTCACCAGAGCCTTGTTATTCATGTAAAGAGTTTGTACGTTGGTTACAAAGCTTTTCTCTTGCACTTTGGTCAAGTCAAAAGGATTGCAAAGCCTACCACTTTGGCGCTAGCCTACCAAAATGACGCAGATCGCTAGTGGAAACTATGTATCTACTTCCACAAACGTAACATGATTAATAAATACTGATCAGTGCAGATGAAGCTTCTTGCTGTGGATTGAGTTCACATCAACAAGGTTTTTGGGTTCCTGCAACACATGAAACCTCGTGATCTGAATCATAAGTCAGAGAGCTTAAATATACAGAAAACGCAGAAACAGTTTTCCTGCAGAGGAATGGACGGGAGCAGAAGTTGGAATCTGATCATTCCACAGTGACCGAGTAAACAGCTGTGGAGGAGGGAGGAACGAGTGGGTGGGAAGCGTCTCCAAAAAAATGGGAGAAATGAGACAAACGCATCCCACTGTGGGTCTGACATGTTTCCAAAAAGGCCACTTGTAAGGTCCAACCAGGACCGACGCTCTTTAACACCAAGCAGCTGTCAATTAACCAAAATCTGGTATTCATAGGTCTGCTAAATGGAGCGAGTCGGGCTTGAGAAAGGCTCAAAGTCAATTATCATCTGAATGGTAATGGCTGCGAAGCGTTCCTGGAGGTTAGCGGGAGCAAACGGGAATTTTATTTAAACAGAACGTGATTCCATTCAGCCGGGCAGGAAGAGTGTGTGTGGTCTGAAAACACGCCCAGAGGCAACTACCCAAACAAGCTAATGAGTCTCCCCCCACCCCTACCTACACACATAAACAAAGAGATGCATGGGGTTTCTTGAAAAAAGTATCATCCAGCTGAGAGCAAAAACTGCAGACAGCAACATGTTGAAATTCCACATGAATGTTAATTGAAGAGCTCGTTAAACGTGGTGAACAAGGAGAGAGAGAGCTGCTCTCTGGGACTTTATGACCCAGCGAAAGCAAACACACACACTGACCTCCATTATGACTACTGATCTTTTCCTTTCTGTCCCCTCACTGGGGTGAAGTCTGACACATTCCTTGCTCCAAATGTTTCCTCTGCACTGACAGAGCGTTGAAAGATGGCAACATTGGTTGTTGCAGCTGCGGGAACGTTATTCCAGAAGGATATGAGCGTGAGGAATATTATTTCCACCTGGTTAGGAGGAGAGGGAGGTGGAGTGAGAGCCTACTGAGGTTTCTTTTATAGGACTCTCTTTCTTCTCACTTTTCTCAGGCTAATTTCAGCAGACTTAAATGGGACCATTATGCAATATTCACATTTTGCACTTCCATTTGAGTCTAAACTGCTTCTAAAAACATCCTAGTCTCTTCAAAATAAAACATCCAGCTGCTTTTTGACAATAAGTTAATGTTTGTTTTTTTGGTGTCTGGAAAATTAACCCTTTTAAAAACCTTTCTGAATATTAAGTCACAAATCAGCAGGCACTGCCCGTTACCTAGCAACCCCAGCTGAGCTCCAGAATGTTCAGTTGGTTTTATGCAACATTTGTTACATTTTTATCTGGTGTGAATCACTTTCACACTGAACTGTGTCAATCAATCTTAACTAAAAACCTGGTCCCCTCCTTGCCTTTGGTGGCACTGCACCAAGAACCAAGAACTGAAGGAAATGAAGAAGACATGAGTCTTCAGAAAGTGCCGTCAGACTGCAGGATTTCTTTTTGGCTTTGGAAAAAGACGAGTCATTTCTCCTGTTAGCTCTAGTTTCTTTTGGTTGTATTTACCCAGAATGCTCCACGCTGTGGCCCACTTCCTGCTTTTGGAGTGGTCTCCGTTCACATATGCATTAAAACTGCACCGGAGTTCACTTCCAAAGTTTGTGGACCGGAGTTCGATTCTCTGGTTTGTATTAAAGCTTGATTACTCATTCAGACCTTTCCAAACAAACTGGACTTTCTAGACAAACAAACTTGAATTGGATTAAAACGACTCATTATCTAATAATGACTTTGTGAAATAAATGCAATTGTCTTATCCTGACTTGTCCCAGGGAGCATAATTGGACACTTTTGATCAAATTTGGATCTTGCTCATTCCCCCTCAATAGTTCTTCTCACGCACACATACCCTCCTCTCCATCTGCTAAAAGATGGTAAATACGAGGATCAGAAGTTGCTTAAAATTAATTACTGCTGGTCTGTCTAACGTGGGGGACCAGCACACACAATAATCCAGCCATTGTTCTCAGGGAGTATGGTGCTGAGAGAGGCTGGGTGGGAGTAAAGGTCAGTCATGCCTTGTTTTAACGACAGCACATTAACTTAACCCACTTCCTCTGGCTTAACACTGGTAATAAACCAGAGGAAACGCAGCAGAGAGCAGGAGAAAAGATTGAGTTGTGTTGCAGAAGGGAGGCAGGAACGTTTGGTGGAAGGCATAGAGACGTCAAAATCAGAGCCTGATAAAATGAAAGGAGCTAAATTTTGGTTTTGTTTCGGAATCTCTAAGCTGCTAGAAGAATGAAAAAAATCACTTTGTATATTTAATAGAGCCTCCACCATCTTACTCCTCAGGACCTATTTAAAAAATAAGAGGCCTTCTGGGCTTATTGTTGCAGAGAAACAGCCTCATTATGCTGAAAGGAAATGGAAAACTGCGAGCGAGCCAAACAGCTCTGAGATTTTAGAGGTCCTGGCACCGCGTTTATCTCACTGTACCTGATTGTTGGATGATGTAACTGCCGATAAAATGTAAACTTTCCACAAACAAGTTTTCAGGGTTCCAACTCTCACAGAAAACAAAAAGAAACCCAGGACAACAAAAGCGCCGGCCTGTTTGTGAGTAATTCATTAGTTAGCTCAACCTGGTGGAGAACAGACTGTCTCCATACGTCCAGCCAAATGCATTCTGGGAGTTTATTTTTATAGCAATGGAGAAAGGAGAGAAACACCAAACGTAACTTAGACAGAAAACCAATAAATAGGTGTTAGTAAGTCTGCTGTTGTTCAGGCTGATTGCTCTGAAAAAGCAATCAGCCCGATTTGGCTGAAAAATCTACAATTTGTTCATGCTAGATACAATTTTAATCAGGTTTTTTTTCTTGCTTTGTTTTGTAAAGAATAAATTATGAATGACTGAAAATATTTTCAATCATTCATCCTGTACGCTGGGTGACAGAGTATAGGGCCAGCCCTAATTATCAGATGACATAATATTAGATCAAAGATGCAATTTCACCTGAAAAAATACAAGAAAAAAGTTGTTTTAATGAAAAAGTTTGCTTAATATCTTTTTTTTTATAGAATTTGAACAAAGTGAAACTAAAACTACCACATTTCAGCAGTTATGGGCAAAAACTTTTTACAAAGTTTTTTGTTTATTTAAATGCAGAATGTACATATGTTTTAGCACATTTTAACTTAATTACTGCTCTGAGTGTGTTGTGATTTCAGCAAATGTTTTGGGGCTTTTTTCAGTCTGCAAGCTAACAATTAATCGATTACCAAATTAGTTGACAATTATTCCAATTACCAATTAATCAGGAACAGGATTCTTTTAATTGTCATTGTGCACAAAAGAAAGAACAACAAAATTTAAATCAAGCTAAACATTAATCCGATTAATCATTTCAACTGTAATATTTACAAAGACCTTTTCTCATCTTAAAAAACAAATGTATATATCCTTTGTATAGTTTTGGCTTAATTACTTCTCTTGACTGTGTTGTTTTTGGTGCAACTGGTATTTTTTTCAGTTTCTAAGCTCCAGTTAACGATTAATCGATTACCAAATTAGTTGACATTTCAAAGATCGATTAATCACAATTTGTCCGATTAATCGTTTAAGCCCTGATATTTACCAATATTTGTTCTTATCTAAATACAAGTGTATATATTTTTTGTATAGTCTTGGCTTAATTCCTACTCTGACTGTGTTGTTTTTCTAGTTTGTATGATCCAGTTAACAATTAATCAATTACCAAATTAGTTGACAATTATTTCAATCGTTGATGAATCATGTTCAACTAAATTATTCATTTATTAAATAAATAAGTTATGTATGTAATCAAAGTGTTTGAAGGTGTCATTTTTGCTGATAAATACCATTTTGGTCACCTTCACGGACCCGGTCACACATGCCTACTGTATCCTTTTATTATTCTAAATATATGTTTAGGCTGCATTCTGTACTGAGTGCAGCCCACCGGTCCCTGAGACTGTCACCACATTACTGGTTCTGCTGGGACACATCACTGGCCACCTTCTTCAGCTGCATGAGGGGGTGAGGGGTATTAGGGTGGCCAATCCCAGAGCTGCAATAGTAAAAAGGGAGAGGGGCCCACTGTGTGTGTGTGTGTGTGTGTGTGTGCGTGTGTGCGTGTGCGTGGGTGTGTGTGTGTGTCAGGACTCCCTGTGGTATGAGGGCAGGGCTCTTGTGTCAGATGTCTCCTGATGACTGACAGCAACAGGCCTGAGTCCTACCAGGTACCAATACATTCAGCTATCAGCAGGAAAACAACATTTCTGGAGGTTTTTATGGTCTCACACGAAGGATACACTGCAAAAACACAAAATCTTACCAAATATTTTTGGTCTGCTTTTTAATGAAAATGTCTTAGAACACTTGAAATAAGACTAAACTAACTTATAAGTAACTTACAGGAGGAATATATGAGATTTTTTAAATCCATAATTCCTTAATATTGATGTAAAACTACTAGTTCCACTGGTAGATTATTACATTGACAACATTGGGAAAATGTTTTGTTAAAATTGAAATAATTTGTCAGTGGACATAGGACTTTTTCATAAATTAAGGAATTTTTTACTGAAAGACTACTTACAAGTTACTTATAAAGTTAGTTTTTTAATTTCAAATCTATCATGATATTTGTACTAAAACTAGATCAAAAATATTTGGTAAGAGTTTGAGTTTTTGCAGTGTGGATGCTCTTTGAACTTAAGTATTGTGGTCTAATTTTTAGAATGTTTGAAATAAGACACAACAAACTTAGAAGTAACTTTTCAGTAAGATACAGGAGCTTATTTTAAGTCAATATTTCATGGTTATGGTTCAATGATGTTAGAAATGAAATAATCTGCCAGTGGAACTTGTACTTTTTTCATCAATATTAAGAAATTATTTACTTAAAACAAGCTCCTACATCTTGCTGAAAAGTTAGTTTTGTCCCACTGCAAGTGTAGTAAGATATCTGCACTAGAAACTAGACTAAAATAGTTGATAAGATTTTGTGTTTTTGCAGTGTAAACTCATTCAGGACCGTCAGACATTCTCATACACTGTTAAGATTTTTATGGTGACGGTTTTACAGCTTCCCTTGCCTCTCCTTCACTATAAAGTTTGCAGTCCAGCTGTTGCTTTGGGACTGCAACACAGAACTCTGTGTATCATTTGGCTCTTCTGGAGTAACTGTCACATATTTACGGTTTATAACTTATCATGTGCTAACCACATCTCCGCCTCGTGTGCATCTGTTTCAGCATCTGCAGCCGCTTCCAGAAAACAGCAGGCTGCCCTACTAAGTCGCTCCATCCGCCGTGTCACCGGCTTTTCCGACATATGTTCATCTGTAAACATGGAAAATTGCCGGTGTAATCTGATTTAGAGTTGTTTACTTTTGATTCAGTTGTGCCGTGCAAGCCCGGCTGCCCGGCTGTGAATGAGGCATTGTCTGCAGACAATCTCCAATCTCTGCTGCAAGTCCACCACATGCAGGTACTGCAGCTATCTGACACCCCTTCAGTTAATACCGACACATTATAAGTGAAATAATCTGCCAACCAATACTTTTTCATTCATATTAAGGAATTATTGACTTAAAACAAGCTCCTAAATCTTACTGAAAAGTTACTTGCAAGTTTGTTTTCTCTCACTTCAAATCTACAAAAAAAAAAGACTAAAAATACTGAGTAATATCTAGTTTTTGAAGTAAAAAAACAAACACATTTTTACATTTTGTGTCAGCTGCATTAAATACTGACTGAATAAACAGGAAAACTGCAGCTTTCTCACATTGAGCTGATTAAGTATAACAAATAAGTAACCTTTTAGGTTGTTTTATAGTCAAATAAAAGATTAAAAGAATAAAATATGTCAAACACAAATTCCACATTAACAGACAAATGTTCATAGAGAAGTAGTCTGCTGTTACTCTTTAAAGAATGTTAAAACTTCACTTCATTAAAGGCATTAACTCACAACAGACCTTAAAGTCAACCGTGCTCACCGACGCCATGTTTTTCCCCCATCATGTTGTAAATTTGCCAGTTATCCCCTCGACTTCATAGCACATCAGTAATTTTTGAATGAGAAGCTGAAGCCGCTATTAAGGTGATAACTTAAGGAGATTTATGTTGAAAAACAGAACCGAATAAAGTGTATTTTCATCAAGCATTGGACTCAGGACCGTTTCTCTGTCTCTGCGCTGTAGGGTAGCATACGTGCAGTGAATAGTGCGCATGCGCATTTAGAAGTCTGCGACATTTAAGAGATGCTATCAGTTCAGCGTCGCGTAAAAATACGACAAAAATAAGTCAATAAATTGTTTTAAATGATAACTAGATGAATGTACATACCTTGTCGCGCAGGGTCTAGTTGCAGTTGCCGTGAAAAACATAACACGCCCCGTTTAAAACTCGCCTCCCTGCTCCTTGGTGATGATCTGACAAGCTAGCCGCCAACTCCGGAGCTCTTACAGTTATTAATAATAAAGTGTATGGCAATCTGACTTCTACGTCATGATGTTATGTGACTGATTAAATAAAAGCATGTAGTAATGACAGATTTAGCCCTCAGTTTGCGCTTCACGGATGATCTGGCAGAACAACGGCCGCCATCAAACGGCTCCGAGTCAGCGTTACCAGCGGCGCCCCCTGCTGGATGGCGGCCAAATTACAACACCAAGAGAAAGTAAGCTTTAGTTTAATTAAGGGCTGCACAGTGGCGCAGTGGGTAGCGCTGTTGCCCTGCAGCAAGAAGGTCCTGGGTTCGATTCCCGGCCCGGGGTCTTTCTGCACGGAGTTTGCATGTTCTCCCTGTGCGTGCGTGGGTTCTCTCCGGGTTCTCCGGCTTCCTCCCACAGTCCAAAAACATTACTGTTAGGTTAATTGGTCTTTCCAAATTCTCCCTAGGTGTGAGTGTGTGTGTGCATGGTTGTTTGTCCTGTTTGTCTCTCTGTGTTGCCCTGCGACAGACTGGCGACCTGTCCAGGTTGTACCCCGCCTCTCGCCCGGAACGCAGCTGGAGATAGGCACTGGCAACTCCCGACCCCGTTAGGGAGAAGGGTGGTTAGAAAATGGATGGATGGATGGATGGATAGTTTAATTAAAAGATGAGAACTCATCTTAATAAAATAAACCATTAGTTTACAATTAATAATAAGTAGATTAAATGTTTCCTTCCGTAGTGCCAGGCATTTGATTTTCCTCTCATCAGGAGGGCAGTTTCAGCTTTGACTCATGCCACAGAGGTTAGTTGCTCTCAAAGCAACAGTTTGACAGTGGCACCATGAAACGGTTGGACTGGAGAGTTCCAGTCTGCTCTGTGTTTCATAGTAAAGCCGCCTGATGTGAAGCAGCATGTCTGCAGCCTTCGCAGGGCTGGACTCTGTTCTTTCACCCGGGAAGCTGATGGATGGTGTTTGTTTAGTTACGCTGCAGTTAAGCTCAGGTCAGGGCCAAGCCAGGGCCCCCTCTCCCTCCCTCCATCCATGTTGACTTTGGGCTCTGCTTAGAATTTTTATTTTTTGTTTATTTATTTTTTTTAAACTCTTGAACTTTTTCCGTCCCTGGCTGCTCAGGGGGGAGAAAGCACAAGCGAAACTTTCTTCACACTGACAGGAAACCAGTCAGCGAAGCTGCTTAATGACGAGGACGTTTGCAACTTGCTTTTAAAAACATTCAGAACATTTGTGAGTCAGACCCCTTACCTCTCACACAGTCAGTCAGCAACATGGCCTCAAAGATGAGCAGCACAATCTTCATGACGTCCATACTGTCCAAACACAGATTCATAGTCCCTAAACCAGGAAAAAACACATGAGCAGCTCTGAGATTAATAATCTTGGTGAAAGATAGGATTAAAAAAGCACTATTGGCTCTTATGCAATGATTACACTGCAAAGAAACAAACTCTTAGCGAGTACTTTTGTCTAGACTTTAGTGAAAATACCTTAGCACACGTAAAATAAGACAAAGCTATTTTAGCATGATAACAGTTTGTTTTAATTTCCTAATGTTGATTTAAAAAGTATACTTCTTTTTACACATTATCACACTTATAATCAGACATTTTTACATGTTATAAGTGAAATGATCTGCCAATGGAACTAGCAGTTTTTCATAAATATTAGAGAATAACTGAGCTCCTATGTATTGCTGAAAAGTTATTTGTAAGTTAGTTTTGTCGTAAGTCAAGTGTAACAACATATTTGCACTAAATAAGGCCAGAAATCCTTGGTAAGATTTTGCGTTTTATCAGTATATTCTATTTATTACGAATAATGACGATTCTACCAGCATGTATAAACATGTTCATGCCTCTATTATACACTATTTGATTGTTTTGTGTCTTTAGCTGACATCATGATTACAAAACAGCACAAATGAACCAGAATTTCATTTTAAAATGACAATTATAGTACTGTATAAATGTTTCAGGTGTATCCTGCAACATTATGGGGGTTTTCATGTATTTACATTTCTGTGGCAATATGACATACCTCGTTAGTCAGTGTAGGAGCCTTGCAGCAGAAACTCTTTCAGTTGAACTTCGCGTTGAGTCCATGAATAAAGCTGACAGCGGTGCGCTGTCCGCTAACAGCGCAGCATGGCTGCCTGCGGCGGCTTAATAAGGCGCTGTCAGGCGGTAGCTTGGAAAACAGCGACAAAACACAGTGAACACAGCCCGAAAAGGCGTGAAAAATGAGAGGAGAACCACCGCCGGTCCGGTCCGTTGTACGGTCCACACTTCTCCTGGACAGACTGACTGTTGTGGAGTTGAGGGAGCGAAGACTTGTTGACTCTCCCACAGTTTCAGCGGCGGGCCAATCACAGCCCGCAGTCTGGCCAATCACAGTCCGTAAAACCGTCCGACCGCACGTCAACGTCGCCGCCATGTTGGGAGTGGCAGTTTCGTTGCAACGCATCAAAATTATTAAAAAATTAAAGTTTTACGTCCATTAATCAACAAAGTTGGGTAGTAACTACCGACATTTACTCAAGTACATTTACTCGAGCAGGTCTTTGGGGAAACAATACTTTAAAGAGTAGTTTCAACAATGCTGCATGTTTTGTTTTTACTTGAGTAATATTATGAAGTAAAGTTACTTTTACTAGAGTAAAATTTCTGGATACGTACCCACTGTGACTAGCGTCATTGAATGAACAACCAAACATTCACCAAACAATACATACTTGCAGTTTTTTGTTAAAGTTTCACAAGCTTCATTTTGAAAGAACATGATTTGAAAAAAATATTTGTCTTGCCTAATTTTATTGTTTTATAACTATTTATATGAATTATTTTCATTTGGGCTTTACAATGCCACTTTTTAAAGTATTAAATGACTGGAATGCTGATCAGTTGCTCAGCATCTGAGAAGTCTTTTTATTAAATGTTTCTTTTAAAGTAATTTCTTGGATCATTATGTTTACTTGTGTTAAATCTTTGAGAACTCTGCCCACCACTGTAACTTAATCCATACAAAATAGCTGAAACAAATACAGCTCAATTTTCATAACTAAAAGCTCAATAAAACCCCTAAATGAACTTATCTCATTGCATGTAAATATAGTTCATAAAAACTTACTGATCGTAAACAGTAGGATTTTTTAATTAATAGTTTCCAATCTCTTTTGTTGATTTCTAAGGAGAGTTTGCCTCTAACAATATGGCGGACGCGCTGACGTATCGCATCTACGGAACAACAAAACCAACGAGGCGATCCTGTCCATCTCGCTGTTCATCTTTCAATGCTCTTCATATTAAACCCTTTAGCCTTAAGGACGGGTTACACAGAACAGATTTTCATTACAGCACAAAACACAGAGAGGAGAAAATATTTACATCTGATACGCCTCAAAATACTAGAATGCGCTGCCCCCTGCTGGCAGATGATCAGATTGACCGCCACAACAACCGACCCTTAATTTCCCATTTCCAAGAGTTTAATTTGGAGAAGTCTTTCAAATACTTAATTGATGCAAAAACACTCAGATTTATTCCAAATCTGTCTTATTTTTTCCTAAAATGTTTAAATGTTTTCAAAACTCCTAATATCAGTTTATAATTTATCCATATGTCTCACCTTCAGCCGGATCAAATGAGGAATCAGGACAACACGATCAAACAGAAAAGTTATTTATTTCAATATACATCCCATTTAAAACTATATAACATTATTTATCTGTTGAATATTTTACACAGCTCTTATGGAAACGAATTAAGAGTTTTACAAAATAAGACAAAGCTCTGAAATAATAATAAAAATAACAGAATATCCCACTCTTCACTACTGCATGATTCCTTTTTTTTCTTTACATCATAGTAATTACAGTTCCATGTTATATGCATTCTTTATAAAAGAAAAAATTAGTGTGTTTCTAGATGCAATGAGGGTCGCTGGGTGATTCTGAACATTTAAAGCCTGAGAAGCTGCTTCAGGTCAGAGCAGAACGAACAAATTAAAAACTTCTCCTTAGCGTTAACTGGAGGCTCAAATCAGCATCTTTACTCCGAGAAACATATGATTTTTATTGTTACCAAAACAGAAAAGTGTCCAAAATAACAGCAGTGTGTTTAAAATTTTCATACAGGCAAATTCATTTCGATTGCTGCTCTATTATGCATCAAAAATGAAGAAAAATGTATCAAAGTTTAACAGAAATTGAGGAATATTTCATGTTAATAAGCCAAGGGTGTTCAAAGTGCGGCTCAGGGGCCATTTCCGGCCTTGAGCTATTTTTTGTGGGCCCCCAACTGCTGTTAGAGAAAGACACAAATGTATTCTTTAAACTTTTTATTTTTAATCATTTTTTAAGTATTGATGACTTAATTTAACAAACCCCTTATTAGTATATTTTATACCAGAATTAATATTTATTTTGCTGTTATTTTGAACACAAATGTTTCTGAAAGAAAAATGTCTGCAACCAAAATATCAGAGGTCTGTCTCATTGTGTGCAGAAGCGTCGCAATCAACAATATTGCACCAATAAAGCAACGTGGAAGTGAAGAAACATGGGCAGCCCTGTATTCCTGCAAGGCTGCACCTGAGAGTTTGAGCTCCAAAAGGTCAAAGGTTGACCGCAGTGAGGGATGCACTGCAAAAAAACAAAATCCTACTGAGTATTTTTGGCCTATTTACTATTGCAAATATTGGACTGCATGTCAGGGCCAACATTCTACAATAAATAAAAATGAAAAGAGGAGGTGCAGTACATTTTCAAGACAAATACAGAAATTCTGAGATTAATCTCCAAAATTTCTGACTTTTTAAAGCCAATTTCAGCTTTTCAAACTCAGAAATTTCAGTTTTTCATAGAAAATGTTTCAAAATAAAATTCCTGAGTTTTTTTGTGAAAAATTTCTGAGATTAATCTCAGAATTTCATTTAATTTTCTAGATCATTTTCAACTTTTCAACTGAGAAATATGCAAGTTTTTTTTCAGAAAGATTACTGAAATTAATCTCAAAATTTCTGATTCTTTTTCTCAGAAATTTCAGTTTTTCACAAAAAAACTGAATTTTTTTTTCTATTTTTTTCAATGAAATTTTCTTAGATGACAATTTTATCCTTTTTATTTAAGAAAATTACTAGTTTTCTTTCTAAAAGATGTCTCAAATTAATCTCAAAATTTTTAAGTATCTTTATTTTTTTAATTTTCAACTTTTCAACAAAGAAATTTGCAAGTTCTTTTTTCTAAAATAATTCTGAAATTAATCTCAAAATTTCTACTTGTTTAATGGAAATGTACTCCTCAGTTTTTCTGTACCTGTAGTACATGTAAAATAACACATCAATGTTTTGCTGAAAAGAAATAACTTTTCAGCAAAACATAAGAGTTTGTTTTTTTACTCGTAATGAAAAAGTTCTAGCAGATTACTTAATCTGGCAGATTATTTAAATCATAACAAAACATTTCCCCATGTTTTAAATGAAACAATCTGCCACTGGATCTATTAATTTTCATCAATATTAAGGAATTATTGACTTAAAACAAGCTCTTATATTTTGCTGAAAAGTGACTTTTAAGTTACTTTTGTCTCACTTCAAATGTACTAAAATGTTTGAACTAGAAATTAGTCCAAAATACTTGGTAAGACTTTATGTTTTTTCTCAGTGCAGAAAAACTCGATGCGAAGTTTCGATCCAGACCTCGTCTCCCAAACACAGTTAGACATTCATCACGTTAGAAAAAACTAAACTCTCACAAAGTTCATATCAAAAGATACCTGTGTTTCAGCTTCAGCCTGCTGAGTTTGTTTAGTGGCTCCGTTGCTTGCAGACAGAATCATTATTTACATGGTGGTTTGACTTACATTCGTCTGATCCGAACCGTAAGGCTGGGCGATAAATCGATTTGATCGATCAATCGGATTTTTGGCTTTGGAAGATTTATTTTTTGGGAAATCTGGATTTTTTTTTACCGATGCGTTTCTGGGATTCTTTAGCTCAGAATGTGAGCGCGGCCAGGGCGGCCATCTTGTCTGACAAGCTTCTATTTATTTGGATTTTGAATTCAGTTTAACTCCACAATGAAATATTAGGGCCAGGCGACACTTTCATTTAAAATGAAGGTCATAATGTTACCAGAATAAAGATGTACAACAATAAAGTTGAAGTGTTACCAGAATAAAGATGTAATTTTAGAAGGATGAAGTTGTAATTTAATGAAAACTCTGTCAGGAAAAGGATCAAAAATTTAAATGTTGAGCATCTTGTGAATTTATACTTTAGTATCGGTTTTAAATATGAAAATAATTAATTTTTTTAACACGTCAGCATTAAATATGGTCAGTAGCAGGACTTTGAAATTAATGTTTCTATTTAGAACAACAAACTGATCTGCTCAGGTCAGATCCTCATATACAGAATCTTTTCTCATTAAAATCTATTTTCCTGTAATTTTAAGATGTCCTTTTGGTGAAATTGTGTCATTATTCTGCTAACATTATATTATTCTCATAATTAAAAAACATTTTGTAGCCTGGCTCTGGCACTCTGTCGTACAGCCTATCAGATTGAAATAGAAGTATTAGTTTATTTTTTAGAAAAGAAAAAAATTGGAAACCAGATCTGAGGTCAAATTTTAAGCCGTATCGCCCAGCTTTACTGATCTGAGTTCTGTTGGATCGCCGGCACCGGGACAAAGATGGGAAGCTCACAGAAGCAAACAGGAAGCTTCATTATTCACACCTGCAGAAGGGAAAAGTGTTGTGATTCTGTGAAGCAGACTGCAGAGCGACTGGACGTTCAGTTCTGCTGACGCCTCGGCGTTCCTACAATCAGACCCGAGGTTCTGGGCTGGACTCTCCGCTCCCAGCGGCTGAGGTCAGCAACTACAATCATGACCTTTAAGGTTTCTCTGGAGCACTGTGGAGTGAATCTGTCCGTTGCATATTATGCTCTTGGAGCAGACGGTGTGCTTTTTGGTTCTGACCTGGGATCAGATGGCGGGCTTGTCGCTGTAGAAAGGCGTGACATGAAACATGTAGCAGTGGGTGCAGACCCGGACGGGCTTCACCTGGCCGTACCGCGGCAGTGGAGCCGAGTGGGACGAGCAGCGGGAGCAGAAGATCTGAGGAGAGAGAGAGCAAAATGTTAAGCCGGTGTTTTTCACAGTGGTGGCCACAGGAGGGCGCCAGAAAGCCAATGGGAAGGTGAGAAAAAAAATTAAGCTAATGCATATTTAATATGTTTTTTTATCACCAGAAAGTTAATCTATATCTGAATCATTACATAAAAACAAAAACAAAAAAAAATCTATTTGTTTTTAATCTGATTTTAGTATCTGGAAAATGAGCCGTTTCAGAAACCTCCAGAATTCATTACCTAGCAACCCCAGCCAAGCCCAGCCCCGTTACCTAGCAACCCAAGCTGACCTCCAGAATGTTTGGTCTCCTGGTTTCACCACTAGACAATACTGTATAGTGGAATATAAATAATTACAAGATAGTAAAATTAGGGAAAAGAAACATTTTTCAAAATCAGGTTCTTTCAACGAAAAGCTTTTTTCCAATGGCTGCTGGAAAAAACAAGCGTTTTGTTGTCGACTTGTCATCCAGAAAACACCTGCTGCATTCTTCCTGGTTGTGCAGGAGGCTCCACTTGTGATTTTCAAAGATGTATGGTTGTGTAATTGCTCATTTGATTGCAGCCATTTTCATGTGTCAGTTGAGTTGGGGGCGTGGCCTGAAGCAGCTTACTTGTATTTAAAGTGACAGACCTCCAAAAGCAGCTCATTCTGAAAATAGGTCAAGTCTCTCATTATGTGAGAATAGTTTTGTGTAAAAAATAGTAATAAATATGTTTGTATATACCATAGACCTATACTAACCTTTTCAAGGAATTTTCACTTATATTTCAAAAATATAAGTGAAAATAACTTTTTTGTGCAACCCCCCCCCCTACTAAAATCAGAATGCACAAGGCAGCATTTATGCTAAACAAATGTAATAGTTATTGAATAGTGAATAAAAGTGAGAAAAAAACATTTTAAGAGTCAATATTTCTTCAAATATTTTGGGTTTGGAAAGGGACAACCTGGTATTTGGGTCACTGCTTCGGAACACTAAGCTACACGTTAGCTAGGAAGCTAACAGGAAGTCCTAACCTTCCCACAGCTCCTACAGTGATGCTTCCTGCGAATGACGGTGAAGGGAGCCTTGCAGGCGATGCAGGAGTTGCAGGCGTCGTCGGGGACCCAGTCTGGAGGATCTGCAGGGGAAAGGAAGAGAAAACGTGCAGCAGAAAGGCCACCAGCTGAGAGGAAGACGAAGAGGAGCGCGCTGACGGTGACGCTTATAGTTTGTGGATCCGCTGACCTTCGAACTGTCCCTCCCGGGCTTTGGCTGCCAGTTCTGATGAAGAAATAGTTTCCTGACAGAGAGCACAATCCTCCAGCACCGCACTGCGCAGAACGGGGCCTACTGGGCATCACAGGGGACACATTTTAAACGGTTGCACTTAGTTCATGATTGAGAAGGCCTACACTGCAAAAACACAAAATCTTACTCAGTATTTTTGGTCCAGTTTCAGTGCAAATAGCACAAAATAACTTACAAGTATCTTTTCAGCAAGATATCTGAGCTTGTTTTAAGTCAACTATTCCTTAATAAAAAATAAGTTCTAGTTACACTGGAAGATTATAACACTTATAACAAGACCAAGCTCCTATATATTGCTAAAAATTTACTTGTAAGTTAGTTTTGTTTTTAAGTGTATGAAGATATTTGCACCAGAAGCTACACCAATGTTCTCCTTTGGGAAAAAAGATAAAAACAAAGAATCCAAAAATAACCAAAACAATCTCTAAAAGTTGTTCTCACAAAGTTAAGTTCTGGCATTTAGCAAATAGAAATAATTTTAGTAATTCTAACCAACCTAAAACAAGAAATGTTTGGTCTGCTTTAACTTCAGACAGCGAGAAAAAAAATCTATTTTTATTAAGTGTATGAAAATATCTGGTTTCAACTGCAAATAACATTTTCCAAATTTAGATTTAATCAAAGCTTAGGTGGAACTCCAGTACAAAATTGTGCCGTTTGAATATCAAGCACTTTTCCAAAGTTTCCTTTTCCCCATCTTTAATAGACAAACACATTTTCCTCCACACCATTGAATGTAAAATATTAAATCCATTCCTCACCCTTTTTTTGCTTATCGTTGTCTCCTTGCTCGCACTTCGTCGCCATTACTTCAAAGAGAGTCTTCAGGATGCTTCGCAGGTCGCTGGCGTAGTTGGTCTGCAGCTGATCGGCGACGCCTGCATCACACAGAAACGTTGATTCATCATGTACGACCCGGAGGCGCGTGACACTGCAGCTCAGAGAGGGAGGAACTTCACCTGATATGCAAACGAAGAGACGGTGGATGAGGTCACTGCTGCTGTGGAACCGGGAGCGGATCTTGCTCCTCGCTGCCACCCTGGCGTCCTGCAGGGCCAGCCTGATCTCCTGCTGGTCCAGGTCCTCCGAAGTCCCTGAGCTCGGAGTCAGGCTGCTGACGGGGCTGAACAAGAAATACAAATTTAACTTTTTTAATCTGGAGAATGATCCGATTCTGCATAAACGTTGCTGTTACTGCGTCCAAAACCCCAAAGATACTGAACTCTGACATTTATAGCTTCAATAGGCGACTGAAACTGATTTGGGCTGAAACAATTAATCAAAGAATTATGATTAATCAGATTAATGGTGATTAATCAATTATTGACATAATCTTCAACTAATTTAGTAATTGGTTAATCACTAACTGGAGTATTCACAGTTAAAAAAAATGCAATTTGCTAACAGAAAAACACATTCAGGGCAATAATTAAAACAAAGAAATGTAAAAATATGAATATGTATTTAATATTAAAATATTTAATAAACATTTAAAATAAAAAAACTTTTTCTGTACATATGTTCTACCCACAACTCCTCAAGTGGCAATGTTCAACCTTCACTCAGTTCAAATTCTGTAAATAAATTTTAAAAATCCTATTTAAAGAGGAACTTTTGTTAATAATTTATGAATCAGTTAAAGCAACAATGATTCAATCAATCTACAAATAACTGAGCATGCACTAAAGGAATGCGGTGTTGTTGCATTTTGGTAATAACACGTTTATTTTCTTATTTAAAATGGCATTAACAAATCTGCAGATTGTGGCGATTTATTATCCAACTAATTGTCAGCATAATCACTAACTAAAGTAATCGATAGTAGCATTAAATTTGAGCAGCAGGCACATTGATTTAGCGGGGACAGGAAGTCATTACCTTGGAGTGTAAGCACTGCTCGACAGACTACATGTGGTGACCGACACACTGTCGCAGTCACTACCTGACACAGAGCTGAGGGGCGACTTCTGAAAACTAAAACCCAAAAAAAAAAAAAACAGAAATAAAGAAGGATACGACTGCACTGCAAAAACACAAAATCTTGTCAAGTTTTTTAACTTGCTAGTAACTTTTCAGCAAGACATAAAAGCTCGTTTTAAGTCAACAATTCCTTAAGATTCATTTTTTTAAAAGGTAGTAACAACTAACTAACCACTGAGTGGTTACCTAGCAACAACCTGTTAAGTAACTTACGCAGCAGCAGTTTCAGGTTTCTCCACTGTGCCTCACAACAGCTTAAAAACAAAATGGTACAGCTTGAAGAGAAAATACTGGAAAGTTTAGCCGTATTTTTGATATTTGAAACAAAAAGACTAAGATTGATATAGACTGATGTGAAACCCTTATGTTAAGTTTTTCAGCCACATCATCCAGGCCTCCTGATATCACTCTGGATCTACAGCAGCCTGGACAACCGATGTCCAGTAGTAACCGATGTATATCCGATGCGTTCCTTGGACACACATCGGATAAAATACAGATTTTCAAAAAATTACATTTTCAAAGCCAAAAGTTTGATTAACTGCTGAAGCTAAACAAAAAAATACTTGGTCAAATTTTGTGTTTTGCAGTGAGAGAAGTTGAAAGATCCTACTGAAACAAACCTGGAGCATCTCCTAATGTCCTCCTTGGGCTCCTTATTGTCTATCCTGTCGTTGTCCGGGTTGTTCTCTCGCTGCCGGGCTTCGCCGCCTTGCTGCCTCCTGAACGGCTGGCTGAACGTCGACGCTCCCTGGCCTCCTCTGGAGCCCCGTCCTGGAGCCACCAGGCACTTGTCACAGAGCAGCGAATCTGAGCCCTCCGCCGGCGGATCCCCAGGGCGGCGGGCGGTCGGGGGAGTCTGCTGGGCGAGCTCGCCCTTAGCGAACCGCTGGTGGGCGCGCGGCGGCAGCTGGCAGGCGGCGGACTGGATGACGGCGCTGGACGCCGGCCTCTTGCAGTGTTTGTCCAGACCCAAAGCCAGGCCCAGCTCCAAGCCGGCGGTATCCGAGGCGACGCCACCGTCTTCGTGAGCGTCCTCGCAGCTCCCGCAGCACACGCAGGAGTTCAGCAGACAGTGGGTGGCCACTAGGGGGCCGCAGGGCTCGATCTCGGACGCAGCCGGTCGGGGCAGCAGCAGCTTGTCCACGGCAAGCTCCGTCAGGCTGGGTGAGCGCGGGTTGAAGATGACGGTGGCTGACAGCTTCATCCCGCCCATGCGGTGCGCGATGACCTCCGCCGTTTCCGACGCAGTGCCCTCTAACCCCCTGTCCCAGCCGTTGCTGTAAGGCAGCGGCTCATTGCCGGGGGCGTGGGAGCAGAGGGGGCGCTTTGCCGCGGGACAGGGCTGCTCCGACGTTGTCGCAGAGCTCCATCCGTTGATACCAGAACCGGGTCCGGGTTTCTGCTGCAGCGGAGGCGTCGATCCTTTAGGCAGGGCTGGACAATAAATCAATGATCAATGTTATCACATAACACAACTGATAGCATATTCACTGAACTCTGAGCTAGAACCGCACAGCATTCTGGGAGATGTCGGCAGAGGAAAGACTGAACCTACTCAACCTCTGCAGGTTAGCCAAGCAAAGTGAGTGGAATCAACTCATCCAGTCTTTGTTACCTAGCAACAACCTGGTGGGCAAGAAGCAGTTTCAAGTTCCGCTCAACTTTGGTTACCTAGCAACAACCTGCTGGGTAACTGCCGCAGCAGCAGTTTAAGGTTTTGCTTTATTACGGCTTAAAAATAAAAAATAAAGGCGCGGAGTGAAAACTCGATAAGACCACCACCAATCTGGTTGAATTTCAGATATTTAAAACCAAAAAATATAAATTAATTATTGATTGATATGACATTTTTTGTTATTTCAGGATGTTCTTCTGGTAAAATTACATCTTATTTCTGCTAAAATTAAGGCAGTGTTTTTGTAATTAACACAAATTCTAAAAGTCAGTCGTTCAACTCAGAAGGTCTGAAAATATTTTCTAGAGAAAAAACTTTATTGGAATTGATTCTGGTGGGTTTAATTTTCCAGCCATACCTTTAGGAGACACGATGCAGCTGCCGTCTCCTGCTGCGTCGACATCCTCCATGAAGAAAACCCGATCCTCCTCCTCCACGTAGACGCCGGTTCTGATTCGATTCGCCGCCATCCTGCGTGGCGACGCCTGGGTGCTGGAGGCCCCGCTGGAGCCCGGGGGCTCCCCCCTGCTGGGCCGGCGGGCCGGGGACTGGCCCTGGCTGGGCGGGGACAGCAGCGTGGACATTTCGTCCCCCACCCTGTACACCATCATGTTGAGCTGCTCCAGCTCCTCCTCGTCGTACTGCATGGAGCAGGCCAGCTCCGCCTCCTCCGCCTCCTCGCACAGCAGGCCCTGCTCCGGCTCCTCCTCGCCGCTTTGGGTTTCCACCTCCTCCCAGCCGCTCTCCACCTCCGCCATCTCCTCATCCTGGTCGGGGGAGATGAACACGGGGAGCGGGTCCTCTTCCCCGCCGCCCGGCCCGTTGGGGGCGTCGTTGGCGAGGCTGCAGGAAGACGGGTTCTCCTGGACCGGAACCGGGATGCCGTTGGAGGCCAACTCCCCGTCCTGGGAGATGCACAGGTTCTTCTCCAGAGTCAGCAGCTCCTCCTCAGTCAGAGTCTGCAGCAGATCTCTGCAGGAGGAACAAACAGAGGCGGCGTTCACACTGCAGCCTGAAGTGACCCAAATACGATTATTGTGTCTTAAAAACAATCGTTAATGATTCTGATGTTTTTAGGACAATCTGAACAAAACAGATCAGATTTTTTTGAATGCGATCCAGGTCATTTGGATGCTTATTACCGATTATCTTTACAAATCCTGATCTGCCAATTCTGATTGGGGCAGATACCAATTCTTTTGCTTGAAATGTTGCCAAATAAAGGAAGAAAGTCGCTGAGTTGGCAAAAGTGGGGTGACTATTGCTAACTTCAAACATGCAGACATGAGCTGGTGGGCCAGTCTGTCCACCAAACCTCTCTAATGGGAGAGCAGAAGAGGACAGTGCCTCTGAACATTCTGTCACCACATGGAGACAGTTTGATTAAATATGGGGAAAACATATTTTTGTCAAAGCCATGTACTGCAGCTTTAAATGTTCCAAGTATCTGACAAAACAACTTCTGTCATTGTATCTATTCCTCCTGCTCGCCACATTTACCGCAGAAATCTTTCAGCTGACACCTACTTTTCAAACACACTCGCAAAACCGCGTCTATAAATCTGGCTACGGTTTAGTAAATCACATGGCACTTTTATCTTCCTCCTCGTACTTTGTACCTTCTAATGATCGACATATGTTTTGCATATCCACGTAAACATATTGATAATAACTACAAATAATCCTTATTCTGCTATACAATCCTGATGTTTGTAGAATATGGTTTGCGCCCATCAACACTCTCCAGTTCTCTTAATTCACTTGAAATCAGAAAGATAAACTTACAAGTAACTTTTCAACAAGAAATAGGTTAATAATTTCTTAATATTGATGAAAAAGAATCGATTCAACTGGCAGATTATTTCACTTATAACATGGGAAAAATGTCTTGTTATAAGTGAAACAATCAGCCAGTGAAACAAGTCATTTTTCTTCAATATTAAGTAATCATTTACTTAAAACAAGCTTATATTTCTTGCTGAAAGTTATTTTTCTCTTGTTTCAAGTGTACTCAGATTTCATGGATTTACCTGATTTTCTTCAATAAAGTGCGAAAAGGCCTGAAGAGCTCCGACATGTCCTCAGATTTCCGGTCGAGGTTAAGTGGTCCCTCAGGATAAACGACCAGCCCACTGAAAGCGTGAGCAGCGTTCTGTGAGACGAAGGTGGGACGGAGAGGAAAACATCGACGTGAAAACTTCTTACCAAACAATGGCCAGTCTGGGAATGGTAAACATCAGAGCAGGTTCGTAGTCATCGATCATGTCCTGGGTGAGGTAGCCCAGCCGGAGAGCCCTGAAGGGGACGGAAACACAATCAGATTCTGACTGAATCAAGAGATTATTGGAGGATGGTTTTTTTTCTGCTGCAAACTCACCGTTCAACAGTTTCGCAGAAGAGGACAATCACCTCCTGCTGCACGTCGTATTCTTTGGGACTTTTCACAGGCACCATGGCTGACACGTAGCTGAAACAGAGAAGAAGCGTTAGGCTAAAAATGTTCAAAACTTGGCAAAAATGTTTCTTTAGTTCTGATGGAAACATTTAAAGTAATAAAGGGTGATACACAGTTGCTGTTTTCTCAATATCCCACTAATGTGGAACAAAGTACAATTTGATTAATTATGGTGTTTCCATTCAATAAGAAACACAATTAAAGTAAGTTTGTTTATGCAAACTTATTCATGTTTGCACGAACCAATGATTAAAAATCAGGCAGTTCCATCATCTTCCTACCACTTCCTGTGTTCGTCTTCATCGTTTTTGCCAGTAGTAGTGTGACGCAAAATAAAAAGTTTACCCACTGCAGTCCTAATGGGTAAACTTGGAACTGCAATGGGTAAAACCACAGTTACCAATGGTTTTCCAGCCATAATTTCAATATGGCTGAAAAAACACTTTACGCATTTTAATGAAAAACAAGGTTTTTTCAGCAATTGCCGTGTTTCCTTTAAGCAAATATATTTCAGTATTTCAAATTTGCACAATTACATTTGCTAGGTTAGCAAAGAATGAGTGAGTCAGTTGATTCCACCGACCTAGCTTAGCTAGCTGAGAAGCTAAAGGCTTTCCTCTGCCTACATTTCCCAGAATGCTGTGGGATTCTGGATGAAATTATTGAATATTCTTCCAGATATATTATCTACTGATATTGACCATGTGTCTACTGCAATACATAATTGATTTATTGTCCAACCCCTAATACAAACCGCACTTCTTCATGTGACTGACTGGCGTCCAAAAGAAACACACGACAAATTGGAATGTTTTTCAAGAGCAGTGTTTGTATTTGTGGGGCTGTGATTTATGTGTCAGTCACAATATAGTCTAAAAATTAGACTATATTCACTTTAATTGTCATCATAATAGTTCTGTGATAAAACTAGGTAAATATCGCCCATTGCTGATGGATTATGTCAGTAAATAGTCATAATGTTACGCCTAATTTAGGTCCAATAATGCGATATTTATGATCTCTCATTCACCTGAGCTCAAACTCAGCGAAAAGGCTGTCGAAATGTCGTAAAGCGTCCTTCATGCGGTCTGTGTAGAAGTTGAGGTCTCGCAGGGCCTGGTCTCTGGTGATGCTGCGCACCTCCTCCAGGCTGCGCGTCAGGTCTTTCGCCAGGGGTCTCATGGCGATGCTCTCTATCTCCCTGTTCATGATGATGGAGCCTGCAGCCAGACACTGGACAGGAACCGGTTTACAGCCATGGTGAATTTCAGCTCCACCACTGGATTTCTGCAGGTTGTTTTCGTCCCGACTGAAGCAAGAGGGAATTGCCTACCTCCGCTCCGAACCACAGCTGTCCCGCCAAGTTGTCATGGCGAATCTCCTCGGGGAACTTGACGCAGAAGTCTCTGTTGGCGCGGTCGTTGGGGATACATTCATCCATGATCTGGCTGATGATGTTCAACACGTTGTCCTGCAGAAAAGCAAAGAAACAGATTCTGAAGAGTGTTTCTTGATTAAAACTAGGTCTATTAGATAAATTAAAAGTGTATTGATATTAAAGAATATATTCTTAAATTATGTCTAGAAGTAAGACATTATAAAATAAATACCTTCATTGATTACTTGAAATTAATTTGACTGAAGGTAAATAAATACTTATCTCCAATTTATGCAGAACCTGGTTGTTTTTTTAAATGAGTGAAGATAATTTGATGCATTTTGTAGCTTAAATTAGCTTCATCAGGTCCTTTGCAGATTGTGACTATAATTCAGCTGTTTATTTTGGAAACACATCTCATTGAAATGTTACAAAAAGAGTTTATAAGAATCAGCGTTCTCCTTTTGCTCTGTAGTTGAAACCAGAAAAATACGGAATAAAAAGCTCCTTTCTGAACTTAATATTTGTAATATTTCACCAACTGCAGCTTGGCTGGAACGCATGAACTGCTGATTTAATCTGGCTGCTCACTAATCAAATAAAACATTAAACTGACTGACGCTGCACAAGGCGACAGCTCAGCAGAGTGAAGGAAACCGAACAGTCGGGGATCAGGTGATGACCTTATTAAGCGTTTTCCCCCTGAGCCCTGCTGCTGCTGCTGGTAGGAGGCACAACAAGCCACGAGGAAAACCTCCCTCACAGCACAAGCAGGTCAATAGTTTACCATGATTCAAATCTGAAAACTCCTCCACATGATGCTGAAATTCGGTTCGGATCTCTTTGTCTAAACATAGTATAAAATCTGTGTCTATGAAATCATTAGCTATAAAAAGCTTTTTTCTTCTGCAGCCACTGACGCAGAGTCCGAGATGAGAGACGACCGACGCTCGCAGACGGATCCAACTCCTCTCATCAGTGGAAGTGCTTCATACAGGAATTCAGCCAATCGGCTTTCAGTAAATCACTCATATCACCCAGCCTGCATCCTGGGATGAATAAGAAGCGCACCGACTGTTCTCATCGCTGGAACCAAGCTCTCAGCAGGTGATTATGTGAATGAAAAAATATGGCTCTGAATGAAACAAGCTGGGGGTCAATTTATCTCCACGCCAGCTTTGCTCCACTTAAAGCCTATTTTTATGCCTCGCGCTGGAAGCCAGAGGAAGATTGGACTCCATTGGTGGTTTGCACTGACCTGGCAGGACCGGAACTGGTTGACCAGCAGCGTGCATCTCTGAGGGTCCTTCCTGCCGTCCAGGCTGTCCAGCTCAGTGGCCACCTGGTTGAGCTCTTCGTCGGCATAGTAGAACTGGGCCAGAAGCTGCGGGTCCGTCCTCTGTTCAGAGGGAAACACGAGCAGAACAACCGCTTACAACACGACACCACTAAATTCTGGTTTCAAACTCATAAATCAGACAAATCTTTTCCTGTTTAAAGGTGTTCTATTATGCTTTTGCTTCATTTAACAGGTCAGAATTGCTCTATAGACTCGACAAAACATGTTCATCACATGTTTTGCACAAAATAATTTGTAGATGGTGAGATTTCAGTCTGCTCAATTCTGCCTATTTTGACCTCGTTCCAGAATGATCTGTTTTAGGGCCTCTTGTCACGATAAATCAAAATAATTTGCTGATGGCCACACCACCAAGTCAACGTTCACACTCGCACATCTTTGAAAAGCAGAAGCAGAGCCTCCTGCACAACCAAGAAGAATCCAGGAAGTGATTTCTGGATGGTAAGTCATCAACAAAATACTACTTTTTTTTTTCTAGCAGCCATTGTACAGCGCATAAAATACCAGCTGAGCAAATGTGCAGGAGCTCTGCTGAGGTTGCTAGGTAACGGAATTGTGCTTGGCTGTAGTTGCTAGGTAACGGAATGTGACAACATTTGGAAGGTTTTTGAAACCCCTTGTTTTCAAGACACCAAAAAACAGCTTAGAGGGTTTTTTTAAGCATTTGAGCTGATTTTAGAAGCAGTTGAGACCCAAATGGAAGCATAAAAACTTTCAAAATTTGAATTTTGCATAATAGGTGTCATCTAATTAATTTAAGAATAAATAAAAAGAACAGGTAAACAAAAGTTGGACAAGCAGTCAGCCTTTAAACATGCAGGTACTGCAGTTTAATATAAAAAGTGGCTGATCTGTGGAGACCTACATATAATCAGGTAAGTGGGCCACCGTATAGGGCATAACAACGGGCTGCTGGGGAACTCTGCAGATTTATGAGCAAGAGATCCTTTTCCAACAAGTATGCAGGAGGATTTAGGAGGAAACATTGCATCACTCCTAACAAGAGGAGTTAATTAGAGTTAATACACTATGAACAACTCCCAGAAGAGTTTGGATATCTGGTCCTAAGAGAGGATTTGTGTCTTTATCTCCGTCACGTCGCACCTCAGCTGAATGAACGATGTTCATGTGAAACTTAAGGAGCTTTTTGAGTTTATTTCTCAGAATAGAACCACATAAAGTACATTTTGCATACCAAACTGGATTCTGTTACGACTGCTTCTTTTCTGTGGCGGTTTGGCGCCGCCATCTTTAATTCTGTATCAACGGTTTGGCTCCGTTTAAGAATGACGGGCGGCGCCCTCTATTGGATGGCGGCCAAAATACAACATTAAAAGAAGATCTTGATGTTCTAAAAGACAACATCAAAATACCTTTTAATGTCAATATTAAAACATCAATTTAATTTAGATTGAATTTATTTCAACTGGAACTAATTTCGATCCAATAAACCATTAATCGATCCAACCATCTCTTCTAAAAACTGAAAATACCTCAAGGCGACCTTGAAAGAGTCTGATGTCTCTTAAAAATGGGACAAAGATGCCAAAAGGTGAACCACAGAGTCATAATAATGGGACCTTTAGAGGACAGCCTGACTGTGCTGCACGCTGAACACTGGAGTGCTGCACCAGTAAACTGGCTCATCTCACTCACAATCATTACTCTTTCTGCGGTTTTCCTAGAGCATGCTGGTGTTTTCCTGAAACCTCTCGAGTCTTTTTCCCTGAAGTTTGCAGTGTTTCCTGTAGCGTGACACCCCTACACTGACGCTTGCTTTTCTCAGTGAATATGATATACGCTGCACTTCCCACCCTTCCTCTCATCAATAATGAAACAAACAGAAAGGAGAAAACATGGAGATTCGACCAACAGCTGCCACATTGTGAGGACGAAACAATGATGATCACGCAACCTTCAAAAAGGTTGTTACTTAAAGATGACATACCGAATCTTGTATTTTTTTTCCCTATTTAATTGATTGCACACTGAATTGAAAAATAATTAGCACGTCTAAAGGCGACTCACACAGGCAGATCAGAGATGTTACAGAACCCAATTTCTTTTCCTGTTCAAAGACCCTCAGTGGGTTTCATTCCAGGCACGGCTTGTCGTAAAAAAAAAAAAGAAGCTCAGCTTATTTCCCAGCTCAGCACTCAAAACTGGCATCGTTTTACCAGCAAACCTCAATCACAGAGCAAATCATTAAAACAGCATTACGTTCTGTTCATGGGTGAATGTTGGGAGTCGTGGTTAGAAAGATACAATGGAAGCAGAGAAGGTGTGTGACAGTGAATCAGTAGCTGCTTTTCCATTGACCAGATAATTGTGAAGTTTGTCCTAGAAATCAGTTTCTTTGAGGGACCAAAATTGCAACATTGGCTATATTTTTAGCTGGTGCTGTTCGCTTTCACTGCGCTGACAAACGAACCAAACCGTTTGAGGAACCTGTTCCCCTTCTCGCCTGTGGTGGCGCTGTACCAACAACTACAGAAAGAACAACAAGAAAATCTCTAAAAAGACATGACAGTAACTTCATTTTTCACAAAATATCAGCAAAAATGGAATGGTGTCAGATTTTAGAGGTTGGAGGATGGTAAAAGACTATGAGCCATTTCTCCCGCTAACGCTGGACTGTGAGGTTTGTTTGTGTTTACCCAGAATGCCCTGGGCTATATCAATACCGCTTTTGAAGCAGTCTTGCATCCACATATGTATTCAAACAGTGCCAAAGTTCACTTTGATCGAACCGAGACAGAGTTTTGTAGGCGGACCAGACTTCGCTTTTTTGGTTCAATTAGGCATTCACACTTCCCCAAACAAACCAGATTCATGTGGACGAAACAAGACTGGTGTGAATGAACCAGTTGGCTGCGTCCACCACTGGTGGAAACCATCTTGAACATTTCCAATAAATCCCTTGTGTTTTTGTGATTGAATGAATGGGAATGGCTGATGGGAGAAACCAAACTAACCACATCATGAGGTCTTTACATTTACATCTAAACCCAACCTCTGAGCACCATTAAACTCAGTGACATCAATTTAAGAAGAGGCTGATTTGACTGGACATCTCTAAAACAATGTAGTGAGTGTGTGGTACAGAATAAATGCCATGATGACTAAACAGGAAAGAGGAGTGGGAGACAGTGAAGAACCTTCCTTCCAGCCCAGAAACAGCCCACAGACTGATGGCATGTTGGAAGCATAAAGGCGGACACTGAACGAGGAAGAGGAGTTAGAGACAGTCGTTATCCTGTCGTCTCCTCCTGCTGTACTCTTCGCGCAAGAGGAAACATTCCTGCAGCATTGAATCATGGTGGGGGAGTCAAAGACGGGTAATGTTCTTGGAGAAAGATCTGCTTCAAAGCTGCATGTTTAATCTATGTTGGATGTTTGTCCGCCGTGGATTTGAAAGGAAATATGTTTTTCACCCCCACATCTACGGCCCATGTGATCGACCTGCAGCCTGTTGCACCAGCTGTTCAAACTTGGCCTAGTTTAAGCCGGAGCGAAGAAGAAACAGGTGGAGCTCCCTCATCGCTACAGGAGTATCTGCACCAAATAAATGATAAAACGGCCTTTTAAATCCAAGGCCAGTCTCGACATCAAGCCGATAATAAAAAACGACTTGTCTAAAAGTAGAGCATTAAAAAGAAAGTTGTCTTAGTCTTAACTGTGTGGGCTCCATAAACAGCTTTATTTGCAGGCAATTTTGATTAGTTTTGACAGAGAGAGCAGCAAATATAAAACAGAAACCGCTCTGTAACTGAGCTGGATTTCCAGGCCTCTGAAAGTGACTTATTATGCTTCTTTGAACAGGTTAGGAGAGGTTTAAGCTATGCAAAACATGTTCATTACTTTTTTTTTTTCCATAAGATGATTCTTAGATAGTAAATATTTAGTGTATTGATTTTGAGTTCCTTTCAGGATGAGCTGTTTTAAGGCGTCTTGTCACTTTAAATCCAAATAAGCTCTTGCTGGCCACACCCCCAACTCAACATTTACATTTGCATGTGAAAATGACTGCAACAAAAGCACAATTATACAACCAAACATTTTCGCAAAGCATTAGTAGAGCCTCCTACACAACCAACAAGAATGCAGCAAGTGGTTTCTGGATGGTGAAGCAACAACAACCGATGTAAACCAATGTAAAGCGGTAAAACTAGCTCACCAAACATGCTGGGAGTAACGCCTAGGTTGCTAGACAACAAGGCCGAGCTTGGCTGGGGTTGCTAGGTAACGACACTGTGCCTTTCAATTGTGATTTGATATTTAAGGTTTTTGAAACGGTTCATTTTCCAGACACCAATATGTCAGAATCCATTTTTGTGAACTTTACATCGTGTTATAATGTCATTTCCTCCATCAAAAAATATACCTGGGGTGTTGCCCTGATTGTTTTACACATGCTTGAGAAATCCTTTAATCTCCATGGCAACCCCTGGGTGGATCTAGCCCTGCCTTCGGGATGCAGCTCCTCCTCAGAGCTGCAGTTTCCAAGCTTCCAAACTTCCACCTCTCTCATTGGCTCCTTCAGACTAGCCAGCAGCATTTAGCAAACATTTGGTGCTGAGCTCATTATAGGAGCCACTTCTCAGTGCAACACAAGTACAAAAGTTGCTAAATAAATAACATTTCTTTTCAGTCATATTTGATATATATATATATATAGCATTCTAACAACTGAAGTGAACATGGTTACTGGACTGAGGCGTAAAATGGCACATTTTGACTGGAAAATACATAATACTGACCTATAAATGGCGAGGTGTTTTTAATTTTTTAAGAACTTCAGCTATTTTTAAAAATAGCAGAGACCAAAATGGAAGTATAAAAATGTGCACACAATACAAATTTTGCAGAAGATTCCCTTTAAAAGTAGTAATAGCATAGTTCTGACTCAGAGGTTCAGTTTCATGGTCGCATTATTCCATGGACGTGGCCAGCTCTCCGAGTTTAATAACAATTTGAAAGTAAAGCTGCTGACATTTTACAAATAGTTTCTGGAAGAGATGCTTAAAAATAAATGGTTGTGACTTCCAAAAGATTCCCTCTAATGATCGTATAAAAGTTTCCTAAATCCTGAACCGCCAAGGTGCGTCATCATCCCCACCAATGACAGCTTCACCTCACATAAGAGGTGAAATGATTCAGCAGATTCGGCTCGTGTCTGCTGTGGCGTACCAGTCCCCTGTCAGTCGTCCAGGGTGACCTCTCTCTGAATCTCCCTCCTCTGTGGTCACAAACCCTTCATTTCAGAAGGCTAAGAGCCCACAAGTTCACCCAAAGTGGCAATTACAGTTGAGCCCCCTCAATAACAGAAACTCACAATGACTCAGTGAAACATTTTGCGCCTTTTTTTGTTTCAAATCAAGAGAGCAGGAGCCTCTCTCTGCTGTACGATCGAGGTTTTCATCATATCGACCAGCTCTTCATCCGCGCCGCTGATTCGAGGCTTCATTTCCATTCAGACTGCACAGACGATGACGGCTGTCAGGCTAATGCCTCCTGAGCGTCCGCTGCAGCGCTGCATGCATACTGAGCCTACTTAAGGGACTTATGAGAAACCTTGGCTTTGTCCTCCATACTCTATTCCAGGCTCAATTTGCTGCTTTCTGGCTTCTTTCCAGAGATCAGAGTCAAATATTGTGTAGGGAAACCAGTTATCTCTGGCCCTCTGGCTAAGAACAAAACGCCAGGTTCAGCCGGTTCGGAGTTTTTTTGTTATTTAAAGCATAAGACACAGTTTCCTTCGTCGTTTATATTCAGTTTGTGAGAACTTTAAACTCTGAGAATGCAGGCGTTTGCTGAAGCAGTTGTGTTGAGTCACTCCTTTTAAGTTCAGCCTCCATCAGGGCTTTACCTCCTACTGCAGAGCTATTGTTGGTGATTCTTCAACCGGAAAGTCTGTACAAAACCTTTCAATGTAGATATCTTAAATCCATTATCTGAATGTGCTTCTATGGGAGGTTGCGACCTCTTTGACCAGGAACGCAACCATTAAATTTGTTTTCCGTTTTCCAAATAAGATACAGTTGGTCTTCTATTTTTTGTTAAAGAAAGTACTCCTGGCTCAGAGCCTCTGTGTTTAGTTAATGCTCTTTCCTGGATGAAGCCAGGAAACTAAACTATCTGTGTTTAGTTTGGGGTACAGAGTTGCAACATTTGTTACATTTTCAGATGGTGCGGTTCTCTTTCAAACTGCAATGTGTCAAACGATCCAAACCATTTGAAAGACTTGTTCCCCTCCTTGCCAGTAGTGGCACAAGAAGCACTGAAGGAAACAACCTGAAAACCTCCAAAGAAGACAACGAGTGCAACTTTCTTCTTCACAAAATGTAGCTTGTGAAATGTCCTTCTCAAACTACGGTAGAGAGCTCTGGTTCTCCGACAAATCAGGCTCTCGGTTTGGTGAAAGTGAATTCTGGTGTCGTTCAAACACATATGAACACCAAGTGGCCTGGAGACCGCTCCAAAAGCAGGAAACGTACTACAACGCAGAGCTTTCTGAGTAAATATAGCCAAACAAAGGCATGAGTCTGGCGCTAGCTGGAGAAATAGTCTTTTACAAAAGAGAAACGACAACTGCTAAAATCTGATGCGTCTCCATTTTAGTTTCATCTCATGAAGAAGGCAGTTGCGCTCAGTGTATTCTTCTGAGGTTTTTGTGTCGTTTTCTTTGGTGGCTTTTGACGCAGCGCCACCACAGGTGAGGAGGGGAAGAGGTTTTTCTAATGGTTTGGTTTGTTTGACTGAGAGCAGTGCGAAAGAGAACCGCACCAGCTGAAAATTTAACAAATGTTGCAATTTCAATCCCCAGCTGAACCGAATCTAGACTACCAGCTGTGAAAACACTCTAATCTTGGACCTGGACTGTTTGTCTGGAAAGTATCATTAGAGGAGATTTGTTGTAAACTTGCATTTTTTAAATACACTGAACTAATCTGGAAATGAAAGCAGAGACTGGAGACTTGATTTAACTCGTTGACTCAATATTGTGAGCGTGCTCTACCCATCTGGACTGATGGCATAATCTGCGCGCTCGCCGTCTCATCTCTGACAGCTGACCTAATCTGCTGTTTGGACCACAGCAGCGACCCAAGCATGTGGCCGTCTCTTCGTACGGCAGGGAGGAGTAAAATAAGGGTCTGTAGAGGATTTAGATGGATAGAGGTCCGGGACCTCCTGGCGGTTGCGGGACAACCCCCCTTTCCAACAACCACAAGGACGTTCTTATGCAAGACGTAATCTGGTTATACAATCCAGAATTGATACTGACAGCGCAGGGAAGCCACAATTTTAATCTAAAAAAAACAAAAAATCAAACGGCTTGACACCTTTTATATAATCACTCAATGCATGGACAAAAAGATGATAAAGTGTGACTAAACTGAAGGAAGTGATTGAATTAAAACCCAGTTAAGGATCTGAATGATTCATAACGGAGCTATTTCTGTCCACAGCGTCCACCGTCATAAAAAGTGGCAGAGTGGGCAACGTCCAGGCTGTCCAAACTCAGACACACTGACGGCCACGATGAGCACTGAAATGTGTGTGTAACTGCTTTCCGTACTGGACGGCTCCAGACCAGTTGGTGTGTTTGGTCCTTGAAACTTCAGAAGGATCCACACTTTTTCGAAACAAGTTGTCTAAAAGTTAAAGTGTCTTTTGAGTTTGTTTGTTTACTTACTTACAATCTGATGTATATATTTTTATTGCAAAACAAAAGAACACCAACTTTCAATTAGTTATTTTGTTTTGTTTAAAGAAAGATTACATTTTATTTCCAATCTTCTGACAGGAGCCAAATAACGTGTGTGTGTGCAATGCATGACACTATGACACAAAATCAGGGCTTTTTGGGAAGAGTTTAGTAAAATAACAGCAAAACATATTTTAAAAAATAGCATTTTAATGGGTCAAGCACTATTTATCTTGGGATTATGTAATTTTTTGATAAATATGTGTCTCTTGCATGCCAAAAATATATTGCACTTTTTTGGAAAACAACAATCGTTCTTTCTGGCCCAAAATAAGAGCAGAGACAGTTTTTATATCCTGGCTGCTTCTCAGACAAAGGACACCTTGGATTAATGCTTTATCATCATCAGAGACCCAGTAGGGGAGGCTTGAAGCACCTCTGATCAAAGAACGCAGCAATTACTATCAGTGGAAACAAGGTGAAGAAGAAGAGAGCAAAGGTCAGGATATTGCACCTTAACTCAGAGTTTGTACATTACTATGGTGAAATTAAAGCAATTTTCAAGCATTTTCAAGGTGAGTTTTCACATTTTTCCCAGCACCAAATACAAATAAACTAAATAAATACAGTTTCAATTCACTATTATATGATATTTGTTACTGTTACTAGTAATTTTTTGTGGTAGTTTTATTCATTCTACAGCAGCGACAATGTAAACTAAAATAAAATAAAACTTTATGTTTTGAACAGTTTCAAATGTTCCCTAATCACCCGACTGGTCTGAGAACAAAACACAGATTTAACAGAAAATAAAAACCCCACAATTTCAAAAAGTAAATCAGGTCATTATGAATAATATTCATCATATTGAAACATTCAAAAATAAATTGTGTTGAGGTAAACTACCTTCCTTCTCAAATTAAATGCTTTATATGGGGGTATTTTTCTGCCACAGCACATTTTGCCTACAACCAGCGGGGGGCCCAGGTTGCTATAATCGATAGTAGCCACACAGGCTCACCCGCTACAAGGAAACGAACGCACCCAGTAGAACACTTTCATTCTATTGGCTGAGCGGTTGCCAGGCGATGGTACTTTTCTGTTCTAACCGCGAGCAGAAAGTGATTCGCATGCGAGCAGAGAGGTTTGGGAACAGAGATTTGATCCGAGCAGAGACAGGTTTTGAGCGCAAGGAGAAAAGCTTGAGAAAGCACAGCGAACATTTGAAAGAGAGAAGTTTGGCGTACAAGCATTACAAGTTTTGAGAACAAAAGACATGAAATCCTGCTTTCAAACTGAAAATGTGTCGCTCTCAAATTATGGCAGAAAATAGCTCAAACACAAAGAGAGTAGGAAGAAAATCTCTAAAAAAGAAGTTCTCTGGCATTCAGCAAATAGAAATTATTTTATTCTGTTTATTAAGTTTATTCTGATTTAACTTCAAACAGTGAGAGAAAGTGTGTGAAAATATCTGGTTTCAATAACGTTTTCCACATTTAGGCTTTCAATCCGTTAGATTTCACTTTATTATGAAACTGTGTAGTTAGAATATCAAGCTCTTGATACAAACATCAAATTGAAATTGAAGCATTTTAAGGTTTTCAAATCCTGTTAACTCTTCTTCTAATTCGTCTTGGTTTCCTTCAGTCCCCACCCTCGCAGGCCTCGGACAGCAAAGCTCCAATGGTCCTGCGGTAAATTTAAAACGGGTTTTCAATCGCCAGACCCGCCTCAGTCTGTGCTGGGATCAGCTCTGTAAATCACTGTAGCCGACACCAAATCAATTACCACACGGCCAGTGGGTAAGCAGAATGGGACGCTTCACAAAGATCTGCAGAAACTGTCCTAAATATGAAGCCACAACGCTCACTCTCCCCCATCGCCTGCAGAAACCAGAACCGGCAGAGAAGGACTTATTCCAGTAAGTATTGTAATTATCCAACAATCAATGCAAGAACTCATCAAACTTCCTACAAAGTTAATCAGAGCTGCACCTGGAAACTGTTTTCACATTAAATGATGTTTCAGGCTGAAAATAATTCATCTAAAAGTTATCAAATTATCAGTAACACTGCTGTCATTTCTTTTCTCAACCCTCTAAACAGCAGAATATACAGGTCTGTAAAATATTAAGAGCCACTGCAATGAACCCCATTGAAAACCTCCTGGTTATTCCACCAAGTATTGATTCCTGAACTCTTTCTCAGTTAAAACATTAGTAATGTTGCTTCTAAATAAATATTAACTTATTTTCTTTGCATTACTTGCGGTCTGAAAGCACTGCATCGTTTTATTATATTAACCATTTATCGTTTTCTGCAAATAAATACAAAATTTCTGCTTTGAATTTCAGAGACATGCTGTCAGTAGTTCATTGAATAAAATAATGTTTATTTTACTCAAAATAAACTCCTAAATTTAAACTCCTAAAAATGGAAATAAAATGTGGTTCTGTAACAATAAAAACAAATTTCCTGTAGTAGATATTTATCTCAAATTAAAAAAATAATTTTGCAGCTCTAAAAAAAAAAAAAAAAAGCGTTTTATTTGGCTCCACTGATGGTAAAAATGTCTCTAAGTTGCAAAGGTTGCAGGTTCTGAATTCAAGGAGCACTTCCTGTTTACAAAGTGGTTACCATGGGAACCAGCACCTCTGGAACTCCACTCCGCCTGATGTTGAAAACTCAACCACCGCCTCCTTTTTCACGCCCAGCCTGTTCCAGTTCTGGTAATCTGCTTACAATAGTTTCAATAACACGTTTTTAAAATGTCTTTAATACTTAAATAGGAATAAATTGTGTGATAATAATAGGAGGAAACGTAACTTCCTGCATGCTGCTCTCCCAACAGTCTTAGCCGGGATTATGTAGCAAGAGGGGTTCAAAACAAAAAAAGCCTTTCACCGCAGGACTTATACAGGGTGGAACAGAGCCGCTCTGGAAATATCAATATCCCTGCTTCACTCAACGGCGCGTGCTGATTCAGCACTTTTCTATCTCCAGGAGTACATAGTTCAGAGATAAACTGCTTAATGTTAAATCGCAGCGAATAAACCACAGCCTTCAATAATAAAACATTTTAAAAGAAGGAGAATATGACGGGATGGGTGCAGATTGCTCGGCACTCCTCTCTCACAACTTTTTGGTTTCTGCACTCCCACAGATAGATGCATGATTGTGGTAAATCGGAGGGAGGAAGGTTGTCGTTTGGCAGAAAGACGGGAGGCTGATGTAACCTCCCAGGAGTTATTACGCAGGTTAACAATGCTGACCGCTAAAGAAAACATGACTTAGCAGTAGAAACGAACTGACGCAGGTGTGTGGTCAAGAGCAGGTGGATAATATGTAATCAGAGCTTTTTTATCTAAGCCTGCATGACATAACTGCTGCAATGCTTATTTAATATCAGCTCGATTGTCTAATTGATGTTCATGATCAGAGTGAAAAACTTTTATAAGTTCTGATTTAAACCTGTGTCGGTATTAAAACTGTTACGCTGCTTCCAGCTCTTGGCATGCTCTGACTGTGGGTCGAAATTCCACACAGCCTAAAGATAACAAAACATTCAACAAGAATCTGCGCCCTGGACAGTCATCCACACGTTCAGCCAAGCTTCCCTGCTGCAGTCGGAGTATCACTGAACTGTTCGCCTGACGAGACGACCAAGCCTTTAACACTTCCTCTGCTGGGTCAGGTGGCTTTCTGAGTCATGCTAATTCACCTAAAAAGTTCACATTTAAAAGGTGTTGATGTATAAGTTTGCAACAATAAGCAATAAATCAATTAAACGCATGATAAATTAAAACAAACTCAATAATTTCCATTTGCATGATTTCTCTATTCTCTCTTTTGACCAAAAACTGGAGGATAAAAGTCTTCAGTCTGATACTTTGGTCTCAACTAGTCAATTTTTTGAAGGACAATTTTGTTTATAAACAATTTAATATGCTTTTTATTTGCTATTTCCTTTGTTTTGTTTATTTATTTTGGATATTTAAAATGTTTTCCAGTTCCAGGGTCAAATGTTCATTCGAATTTAAAGTTTATCAATCTTTAAGAGTCTGTTCTTGGATTACTATGCCTTTATCAACACTTGAAAACAACCTCAAAACAACAATATCACCGTTTATGGTGATAACTTATTTGGATAATTTACTGTCCAGCATAATTTATCATGACAGGCCTATTAACTAGGCTGAAGGTTTTTTTTTTTTAAGTTTTGAATGTACCATCAATGCATCCCTAATTTCTGGATGCTCAGTTATTGGTTTTATAAACTTATTACAAGTGACTGAGAAATTAACAGTTCCAGATATATAAAATATGCATCTTTTGGGTGCATCCCTGCTCCAATGTCTCAATTCAAAGGATTCAATCAGGAAGTTTAGCAAAAGTCGGATCATTAACCGTTCCTTTAATTCAGGTGTGTTGCATCCAAAAGTTGCAGATAATATACAGAATGCAGAAAAAAAGTAATGAATGAGGAAAAACAAATGAAAATTATACATTTTGAGTTTTAACTAAAGATTTTATTGAAATTTACTGGATGACAATATCTTTAATCTGTTGGGTTTTGCTGCAGATTTTGTCTTTATAGCCTGAAGAGTTTATTAGTTACATAAAAAGGTAAGTTTAAATCAATGCAAATATTTATAAGAGCTAATGTGCTTCCGGTAGTAACAATTTCAGAGATATAGTTCACATAACTCAGTTGTTCTTAGGTTTCAGTTGATATTAATGTTTGATAGTTACATGTTAATTAATGTCTAACTGATAAATTATTAAAAGATAATCTAATTAAAGTGACAGTCAGCTGCTGAAAGGTGTCAGGCTCCAACAATGAGACAAAAACATCCCAACAACAACAATAAAAGCAACAACAACACCAACAAAGGGACAGCAGCTTGTCAAACATCAGGATCACAGCTAATGTTAGCCGGTCTGCAGCAGAGTCCATCGGGATGAACCGCATCAGAACCGGGTCGGGGCAAGGCTGAGGCGGCCTGACGGTCCGCAGAAACTCACCTTGGGTTTATAGAGCCACTTTCTGAAGCGGTTCATGGCTCCTTCCTTTGTCACAGCCCCTCCTCGGCTCTCCTCTGCCGCCCGCCCGCCCGCCCGGTCGGTGACGGCGGGCTGCTAACCCAGCTAGCTGCGGTGGATCCGCTGTCAGCCGGAGAACCAGACACGGTGTACGGTTGGTTCTCCGAGTCTACACCGTTGATGTGGACCGGAACGAAGCGCATCTACGGGGAGTTATTCCCATTTTTCCTCTATCCCGACGCTCAGCCTGCCTCCTTCCCCTGGACACCAACCGACTGACGGATCCGCTCCGCTCTGTCCCCCGTTAACGTTACTTCATGACGGTCACGTTGACAACAGGCCCCGCCCACTTTCCCTGCGATGGTGCCTTCAGGGGCCGCATTGACCAATCAGAAGTCACCTGTGAAAGGAGGACTCTACCTGTACTGTTCCACCCAAGAAACCTAAACCGGTTCGACAGGTTTCTGTTTGGATCAGGAAAAACATTATTCTGCCATAAAACTGAGTCTTTTTGGCAGAGGTGGGCAGAGCACCTAAAACTTATACTCAGCTAAAAGTAGAACTACTTCAACATATTTTTACTGAAGTAAAAATAAAAAGTAGCCATCCAAGAAATTACTCAAGTAATGTAACTGATAAAATTATCAATTATATGATATTTAAAAGTTACATAACTAGACGCTCAAAAATGTAAAGTTAAGTGTAAATTTTGGTATTTTATGGACAAAAATTAAAATAGTAACAAAAAATAAAATCAGGCAAAATATATTTTCTCAAATCATTTTCTTAAAAAAAACAAAAACATGAACTTTAATAAACACAGATCAGGTGTGCATGTCTGTGTCTGATTAATTTTTGGTTAAATCCAGAAATTTCACTCAAATAAGAGTAGCGATACTTTATAATAAAGTTACTCAAACTAAAAAGCAAAGTGTACTAAAAATATTCCTAAAAGTTTTTTTTGTTTGTTTGTTTGTTTGTTTGTTTTTCAAAAAAAGTTATTTCAGGAAATGGAAGTAATTACTACCCAACTCTGCTTTTGATAATGGAATGACAATGACCAACATTTGCAATGTCTTACACACTAGATTGAATGTCTATTTGGTTTAATTTGGATCTCTCTATTACATCTCAATAAGTAGTTCAGAAGATGGTCTAAAACTGAAGAGTCATAAAATCTGACTAATTTGTGTCAAAGTAGACAAATTTTAAGCAATTTTGCTTGTTAGTTTCTATTCTAAAATAGAAAAATTCTGGAAACTTTGTCGCTGACAGCCATCTTGGTCTGTATCTGTAAGTAACTGTCATGGATGTTGCTTTGGAGTTGCTATGGCAACAATAAATAAGCTACATTGTCTGTCTCATGCAAATCGATCCTGACAGCAGTGATTTTGTTGATAGATCTTTCTCTTGCACATTGGTCAAAATGTTACTATATTTCTTTTTGTTGGTCTCAAAGCCATGGTTCATCTATGCTTTATTCTGTGTTTGCCTACCAAGAAAGATGATGGTTCAGTAGCATGTGTTACTTCTGGTTCACATTTGTCAGAAATATATATATTTATCCATTCTTTTTTGTAGGTCTTAAAGTTCTATAAAAGATTGTCTATAGATAGTTTACATTGGGTTTGCACAGATTTTACATATCACAGACATTCAGGAAATTTTCTTTTTTGAACATTGTTCTAATGTTTTTAACCTGTGACTTTTTAAAAAGATAAACTGTGTTTAAAACCTTAGGTTTTGGAGAAAAAATATAAAATTTAATATTAATAATAATAATAATAATAATAATAATAATAATAATAATAATAATAGCTATAAAAACTAACATAAAAAATTTAAAATCCAAGCTAGCTGCCCACAGCCACTTACATCTCCATCAACTCTTTGAACAATCTTTGATAAAATGAGCTAAAACTAAACGTAAGAAATTGAATTTGAATTTCCAGCAGCACGTGAAGGCAGCACCAAGCTCGCGCTGACGTCAGCTCGTTCTAACCGTTATGGCGGCCAACAAAGGATCAGGATGCCGCGATGATAATTAGCGTGTTGTAAAACTGCGAGTAACTTTTATAGACTGAAAAAAACATCGACACTATAAAAACAATCACACCTCTCCATTTCAGACAGAGCCGGCGGGTTTCTGCTGGGTTTCACAGCGCCGCCATATTCAGACGGCTCTGTGTACGTCAGTTGCTAGGCAACGGCTGGAGACGCTTTCTCTCCAAACCTTGAATTTTTCTAGAGGTGGCGAAAAGCTTTTCTCGAAGCAATGTCTACTGAAAAACAGGCAGCTGGAATAATAATAATACAAGAACCTCTTCTGGTGAACCAAGTAGCAACAAACGTATCGGATGATTTAAAAACGTCTTCCGGGTTGGGATCTCTGGTGAAAGTCGCGTGGAAGCTGCTGGATCAGTTTTCATCTGACCCCCGATGTGTGGACGAGTTCGTAGAGGATGTTTCCACGGATTTACAGGCGGTACATAAAGTGTAAATCACACTAATGCTGGAGGTTATTACTACCACGGCGTATTAGAGCCATTGTTGATAGAAAGGAGGAGCACATTTCCGTAAAAAAAATCAGAAATTTTTAGATTAATTTCAGAAATTTTCGAGACAAAATATTGGATGTTTTTGATTTGAAAGGCAAAAATTTATGGAGATTTTCTGAGTCTCAAAAGTCGAAAATGTTCAACTTTTGACACTATATGTGCAGATTCTTTTGTACAAAATTTCTGATTTCAATCTCAAAATTATTTTTTTTATTTTTAACTTTTAAAATTCATAAATGAATTTTATTAGACAGAGCCGGCATTTATTAGACATTTATTAGATTAATATACATTTTTCTGTTTTTTTTTTCTGACAAATGTTTTACTTTCCAAACTCTTTTTCTAGAAAATGTCTGCAATTTTTGGTTGGAACTTTACTTCTTTTTTTCTATCTGTTATCTGTTGCAGAGCTTCGATCCTCTGGAGAGGAAATTCATCCTGGAAATTGTTTCTGGATGTGTTGAGTATAAAAAGCCGCTTGATATTGTTATCAATACTTTCTATGGCCAGCATAGAAAGTGGTTGTCCAAAAGTGACCGCAACCAGTTCATCAGTAAGTAAACGTTCATTTCATCCAGTGGCAACCCCAATGGAGGGGCCGGGGGCCAAAGCCCTTGCTTCAAAAATGTTGGCCAATAAATGAAGAAATATCTAACATTTAAAAATACAATTTTCACTGGCCTGCTCTGGCACCCTATAAAGATTTTCTGGGGGAGTCACTGGTATCATTGAATGGAATAATAATAATAATAATAATAATAATAATAATAATAATAATAATAATACAAGAACGTCTGACATGTTATGTGCTTTCAGTTATCTGCTACCTCTGCATGTTTAGTCTTGATCAACTTGGACTTGAACATTTTAGCACCATAGTTAAAGCTCTGGGCCGCCTGAAGATGCAATTCGTAAGTGTCTGAACCAGAAAATAAATATTAGAGTGATCAGCAGATCAGCAATGCTTCTCTCTGTCTGTTCAGTTTCTTGACTTTTTCCTGTCAAACATCACCACATGGGTTCAGGAAGAGTGGAACACATTCTATAAGCCTGAATTCGTGGAGAAGCACTGGATCACTCCTCTGCTCAGGTAATAGAAACAATATTCTCCAGATTCTGATTTTAAACTGAGATTTCTGACTATAATCTCAGAATTTTGACTTTTTCTTAGGATTTTGACTTTTTCTCAGAATTCTGACATTTTCTCAAAATTTAAATTTTTTTCCTCAAATTTAAAAAAAATTCTGACTTTTTCTCTGAATTTGAACTTCTCAAAATTCTGAATTTTTAAAAAAATTCTGACTTTTTTTCAGAAATCTATTTTTCTAAATTTAGATTTTTTTTCAGAATTTTTACTTTTTCCTCAGAGTTCTACCTTTTTCTCAAATTTTAGATTTTCAGAATTTTGACTTTCTCCAGAAATTAAGACTTTTTTCTCAGAATTTTTACTATTTCTCAGAATTTCTATGTTTTTTCTCAGAATCAGAATTGCTTAAATTGTTTCTGCACTATCGGGCAAATCGAGGTTAAAAAGTGAAATCTACCACATACTTTGAAGAGGCTTTCCTATAGCAAGGTAGAAACAGTTATGGGATTATTTTCATGTACAAAAGTAGTAGAATTGACATACACTTTAGAATGTTTATATTTTTTGGTTTTTGATTGAAATTGACACAAATTTAGAGTTCAGATTTTTAAGTGAGAATTCTGAGAGGAAAAAAATCTAAAGTTTGAGAAAATGTTACATTTTTTTGATTTGCTGGCCCTAATTCTCCTCCATAGCTTACTGACAAGAATTTAGATCCATTTATTTTAAAGTCAAAGCAACGTGTCTGTGTGCCCTGCAGGTGGCGCCCTGAGATCAATCAGCTCATGGATCAGCTTTCAAAAAAGAAAAGGAGAGTTAAAACTAAACCCACCAAGTTTCAGAATTTCGCCCTCTCCAAAACTAAACTGCAAACCCCACCCAAAGGGGATCTGAGGCGTCGGCCAGAGAAGTTCACACCAGTCAGCATCACATTTATTCTGACAATATTCAAAATTTTCTTTCAGCAGCTCAGTTTAACTGCCGTGGTTTGCATTCTGATACCACATAGGAAAAAATGTCTTTTTAAATCTCATTTTAAATTTAAAGCCATTATAAAATGTTGCCAACCCATTAAAGTCCATTATAATGTTTGAGTTTTTGAAAACCAACATTCAACAACTTGTCAACAATGTCATTTGTTACATTCTTAGTTTTTGGTTGAAGAGGTAAAAATATTTAGGTTTTTTCAGCCATCAAGCCCTTTTGACTTGACACTTTTGGTCCATAAGAAAAAAACGTTTGGATGCCCCTGATTTACAGACTATATGTTTAAGTTATTGCACATTTTAGACAAATATTTCCTAATGCATTAAAAGTTCTGCTTTGCTCCTGTAGGTCCCAAGCAGTACTTATGCGACTCCAATAGAACATCAGAAAATACAGGAGTGTAAAGAGAAGAACCAGAAAAGGGCCGAGGTACAATGTCCGCTTGTCATTATGAGATCTGATGACAAAATATAGCGAATAAATTCAAATTTACAAAGTATTTTATTGGACCCAAAGGGAAATTAAATGTTGTTGTGATTCACATTCATTCAACTTCTTCAAAATTATTGTTGATAGTATGTAAATGTAAGTTATTGGTTATTTAGACTGAGATGCATTTTACAGAGTAGCAGCATCACGACCCAGAGAGAAACAGGCCATCTAGTAAACATCTGTAGCAGATGTAGGGATTATTTTACAGACATGATCTCACTTCCACATCTGCATCTTTCCAACTCCAGAAACTTCTGCAGGTGGTCCGATTCAGGTGTGAGGATCCAGAGACATCAGAACAAACAGAGGTAAAGTCGCCTTATTTTATTTAATTTTTTTATTTGTTTATTTGATCCTTTATTTATTTATTTTTAATGATTTATTTATATTGCTTTCTTTTCTGAACATCGAAATGACTAATGACAGAAAATATTTTTAAAGTGGCCTTAAAATACAACATGTTCTGAGTTGTACATCAGAATTTTAGCCTGATTCATTTTTGATTAATTGCGAGAACAATAGCCATAATATTAGCAGATAAAGAAAGGATTAAAATTAAGAGAAAAAAGTTGCTTGATAAGAAAAATCTAGTAGAGTTATCAAGAGCTGACATGACCAGATCAATCATTTCAAACTCATGCTGATTTGATGCCGTTATGCTAAAAGATTAATTATTTTGTTATCTGTAAAACTCATAGCAAAGTTCACTGAAGTGTTCAACATTCCTCATTTTAATCTTTTATTTTTTTGTGTTGGAGTTCTCAAAAAATTACTACTTCATTCTCCTTTATTTTGACTTAATTCTTGCAATCAAAAGGAAAAGTAGCCCTAATATTCAAAGTCCAGAAAAATGAACGTTGGAAACTATATTTGCCAAACAAAATGGCCGCCGCAGGTGTGCTGACATCACTCTGAACTATGAAAACCTAGATTTTCCACAAATTAAATCTTCAAAATGTGATTAATTGACCAAATCGATAACATTGTACGTCGTAAAGCAGAATAATTAACGTCTGCTTTGTTCTGTTTCACAGGCTGTGATTTCCCCGATTGAGGCAGAAGGCAGCACCAAAATGAAGTCGGAGTATTTTTATGCAAAAGAAATTCCTCGCAGTAATACGGTAGTAATCACCTGTTACACCTGCTGCACTCCATGACCGGTGTGTAAGCTGTCCAAAACGATATTTATCTGATTACTGCAGGTGGAGAATCACCCAGTCAGGCTTAATAATGCAGCTATTTGGAGAAGAGAGGCTTTGCATGACCGTCTGGTGAAAGAGGAGCTACGCAGGTAATGAAAAACATCCAAAAATGTATTACTGACACAGATAGATCCAATTAGCCTATATTACAAATTTTCTCAGTTGCTTTGTACGAATTTTTCTAATAATTTTTGACATTTGCAAAACAAAACGTTTATTTCTCAAAACTAAATATCTGTGATTAATCGGGTTAATCGTGATTAATCGATTGTTGATAGTCAATTAATTTAATAATCGTTTAACTGTTAGCTGGAGTACACAGATTTCCTGAAAGAACAACATTCTCAAAGAAGTAATCAACTCAAAGCTTTAAAAATATTGCATTTAGGATATATGAAAACTTTTGTCTGTAAATATTTTTGTTTAGCCAGAACTCCTAAAGTGGCAGTTTTAGCTTCACCTGGTTCAAACTCTATTAAAATGTCTCTCGTTAAGCATCTTTTGCTATGCAAATTTTAAACAGTTTGTCCAAATAAATAATACACAAATCACTGTACTGAAGCAGGAAGCAGCTTTTCACATGTTCATGTTTTGAGGCTACAAACGATCAAACGTTCTCTAAAGGAAAGTTGTGATTCTTTAAATTTTATGTAAGAAAATGTTTATTTTCTTATTTAAAAATGAAATAAATTATTGTTGATTTGCATCTTTTAATGTATTTCACTGTATAAAAATCTGATTAATTGATTAATCGTCAGAATAATAGATTAATCAAGAAATAAAATAGTTGTTCGTTGGAGAACCAACATAAAACAAAACATACAGCATGAGTCAACTTGTGAAATAACTTTGAATAATTCTGCCATTTACCCAGTAGCTGTTTGTTTTAGCTGGTTTAGTTGGGTTAATCAGCCTTTCTGACTCTTCATGATCTGGTATAAATGATGCTGCTTCGCTCAACTGATCTGAAGGAAATGACTGTTTTAACAGAATAGATGCACTGGTGCAGGGAGCGACAGACATGTCGCCTTTCCTGCAGCGGATAAAGGAGCTGGAGGAGCAGGAGCGCCAGCAGAAGCGGCAGGCAGAAGAACGGACCCGTCTGCAGACTCAGATCATCGAAAAGGAGATAGCTCTGACTCGCAGACGGATTGCTGAGCAAAAACATGAAGCTGTTCTGTGCGAGAAAGAAGAGGTGCGTAATAATCACTTCATGGCGTTGAGAAAATGTCTTGACTAGGGCTGCAACTATTGATTATTTTAGTAATTGAATATTCTGTCAATTATTTTGACGATTAATCAATTAATCAGATAGAGAAATGCCACGATATACATATTTTTCATTTAGTTACTGAAGCCTTTTTTATGCAATATTAGAAACACATTAAATCATATTTAATCATATATAATTCCTTTAATGGATTTGAACCAGGTGAAGTTCAACTACATCACTTAAGCAGTTCTGAGGACGACGTATCTTGAAAAATATTTTTCAAGATGAAAGATTTTTATCTTAAATTCAAAATATATATGTATTTTGTACCTTTCTGACTTAATCACTCCTCTGATTGTGTCAGAATATTGCTTTATTTTTGAGACCGTATACTTCAGTTAATGATTAATCAATTACTAAATTAGTTGGCAATTATTTCAATAATCGATTAATCGTAGTTAATCTGATTAATCGTTTCAGCCCTAGTTTTTACAGAAGATTACACAGCACCTAAAAGCATGAAGACACCCTGGGGATCAATTACACAAAGCATTCAGTTGTTTATAACTCTTTTTCACAGATGGTTTTGAAAATCAGTTTAAAAATATCTTCTTGCCCCTCAGACAGCTCGCCTCATGGAAAAATATGCAGAAAAGAGGCTGAAGGAAGAAAATAAAATAAGAGACTTGGTGCAACAAGTGATGGAGGGCAGAATTAACTCAAAAGCAGCTCAAGAAAGGAGCAAGAAAATGAAGCAGAAAATCGGTACGCCTTGTCCTTTGAAGACATAAAGAGAGCAATTTAACGATTCGTCACTAATTATGGTGATGTTAACGCACATTTCACAGTGAAAGAAGTGTCAGAGGCAAAACAGGAACTGCTTCGCCAAGCCCTCGAGAAAAAAGAGGAGGAGCTCAGAAAAAAGATTCAACTCATCCACGAAATTCATCTCATTGAGTCGCTGCCTGTCGTCAAACGGAACATCTTCGACGAGACAGAGGTAAGTGGATTTCACGGCCGGCGTCGTGGATCCCCGTGGATCCTCTGAGCCGTGTGTCTGTGCCAGTCTGCAGGCTACGAGCTGCTGGGTGAGATGTCGCTGGGCGAGCTGAAGGAGAGGCTGGCGCTGCTGAGGGAGAACCAGAAGAAAGAGGAGGAGGAGCGACGCAGCAACATCCTGGAGGAGAAGCGGAAGAAGAAGCAGCAGATCCTGGACACGCTGGAGAACATTGACCTCCACAGGAAGCTGCTGACGAAGGAAGCAGCCGACAGGTTTGCTGACATGATTCATCAAATTAATCGATTATTAGAATAAATTACTACATCAATTTATTTAGTAATTGATTAATCGTTAACTGGAATATAGAGACACAAAAAAAAGGCAATAAATACAGAGTAGAATAAAATATGAATACATCCTGCATTTAAGAGGAAAATTTTACTTTTTTGTAAATATGTTCTGCCCAGAACTTCTCAAATGGTATAATTTTAGTTTCAAGTTACGTTTAAAAAATCTAAAAAAAGTATTTGTAACTGTAGATGCATCCTTTGCTACAAATAATCAACTGTTCGCCAAAGGAATCCTATGTAATTACATGATAGACAATAACATATTTATTTTATTTCATTTGCATCTTTTAATTTGTTGCTAATATTATGTAAAAATATTAGGAATATAAATAAAAATCAACAGAATGTGACTGTTAAAAAATGAATCGATTAATCGTCAGAATAACTGATTAATCGATAATTAAAATAATTATTAGTTGCAGGTTGAATCTGATCATAAATGCACATGATATGATTCATGTTTCATTACAATTTGCACTTATGGGTCTTTTGTTTTTTTTGTATTTCTAAAGGGACAAAACACATAATATGAAAATTAATCGTCAGAATAGTCGATTAATCAACAACTAAAGTAATCAGTATTTGCAGCCTGAACTTAAACATAAATGCGATCGATTACAACTTGCACTTATGGGGCTCCTGCTGTTTATTTATATCTAAACAGACAATGCATTATATGGCAAAGTTAGCCATAAAGGCTAGTTTTCAGGTGTAGATCCTCTGGTGAAATGTAACACATTTAAGTGCAATACGACTCTTTTGGCACCTTGCAGGAAAGAGCAACGGCGAGCCCAGCAGGAGCTCCTGAAGCAGGTGGTGGCTGAGGACGACACCATCGTGGCTCTGAGGAAGAAGCTGGAGGATAAGAAACAAGCGTTACACAAAGTGAAGGAACTTGAGAAGATGCAGGCCAAACCCAGCAAAAGGTTCAGCAGGGCAGCGTCCAGTCAGGTGAGTTTCCTGCAGGGATGCATCAGTCTTCCTGCTTCGACATCAGTTGTTCTCCTCTCCTTCCTTCCTCCAGGGACAGTTAAGGGAGACAACATGGGAGGAGCTGGAGCAGAGCTTAGCCCGCTACGTTTAGGACACTGAGTGATTCAACCACTTTGGAGAAAAACACGTAAAAACATGTGAACGATACTCCCTGATATGACTCATGTTTCATCTTATCATTATTTTAAACCATTCTGACTCATTTTCAATACATTAAATCTTGATTAAAAACGCCCCAGTCCACCTGAGGTTTATTCACAGAATCACTTATTTAAGACCATACTTTTGTTTCAGTTCCTCCAACAGCTTCAAGAAGCAAGAAAAGGTGAAAACAGGAAGTGAACCTTCAACCTCTGACTCATGGGAATTTTCCAGAACACGTCGTCCACTAAGGTTACTCAGAAAGTCCAGGATCATCCCGACTGGTCACTGTTTTCCCACCAACTTAGACCACCAGATCGGAATTATGTTAACATATGTGTTGCCATACAAAGATAGTGAGCTTGATCTATAGTGGCTTTGCATACAATCAAGGTTTAAAAACGTTAAACTACTTGAGACACAACAGAAAGTTAAAACAAGCAAGTATGAATAATAAAACATAAAAGAATAAAAGTAAAGTAAATTAATCACGTCCAGAGAATGAGGAACTGTGAAATAAGGAACTGAGCCGAGGTCACAAGATGAAACACTAAAATATGTCTTTATGTTTGTTGTTCGTTTTAGGATATGATGTATTTGCTTTGATTCATTCTGAATGTTACATAATGATGTCAAGAAAAATATATAACTACTTGATGAGTAAAAAGATTTATGTCAATAAAAAAATCTACATCATAAATGATTAAACTGAATAAAAAATGTTTTGCGCAACATGAAATAAACAAATGAGATAAACATACAACATGTAACATAAATATCTGATTTCATCTGAACAGGGTTGGATGAAAAATTATGGATCCATATATAAAATATATAACACTGGAAATAATTTATGTAAATGACAAGTAACATAATAAATGACTGTTGTGGAAAATAATAAAACAGTAAAGATTTTGATGTCTGATATAAATAAATTTCATTCATGATTATTTAAAAATGTTGCATAGTAAATTACTGATGCTAATATAATAAATGGATTAAATAAATGAATGAAAAAAATATTTAATAGAATAAATAATTAATTTAAACAGTAATAATTAATTTAAACAGTAAGAAATTACTGACGTGAATGAAAAAATATGAAACATGAATAATTGAAGGATTCCGTGGCAGCGGCGCCCCTGCTGGCCGCTGGCTGTAACTGCAGCAGCTGCGGCTGCTGCCCGTTTTCTCTCGGTTTTAACCTCCAAAGTAAAATCACATGACGCGGATTTTGTCATATGACAGCGATGAGAGAGCCGATTCTCGGCTGAATAAGGCTTTGGGGTTTTCAGAGCCGCTCCGGGATGAGATGCTGCAGACAGACCCAGGCTGGAGGTTCGGTTCTGATCCGCAAGAGGATGGACCGTCTGCGGCTCCTGTCTGCCCTCACCGCCGCTTGTTTCATCGGTGAGTTTCTGCAAAACAGGGAAAAAAGCAGCGGATTATTTTTGATAGAAAAATAAACGAAGCTCCAGATTTGGAGACTGAATAATTTAACCCAGATTCTGAAAAACTCTGATTTTGTTGTGAATATTTCTTCTGTTATTCCGTTTATAACTTGCTTAAAACTATTTTATCTAACTCGTTTTAGGTTTTAATCACAATGTTATACATTTTCCTGCATCGCTGGAGCTTTTCCTTTTGTTTTACTCGCAGTGGAATAACTTTATATCCCTAAACGCTCTTATCTTTTAGTCGTTTTTACAATTGCTTTAGTATTTTGGGAGGTTTCGGACCATCACATGACTCCCCGCTGCTGAATAATTGAATTTTATGAAGATGGTGGCTCCTATTCAAGAAAGCACTGAAGCACATGCCTGCTGTGATTAGCGCCACAATATGGGCTCTGTTTGCGTTTCTACCTGCTGCCTCCACTGGCACGCAGGATGGATTTCATACGGAAGTTTTTCATTTGGGTGGTAAAATCAGGTCTGGCCATTTATCATGGAGCTCCAGTCATCTTTAGTCTAAGTCAGGGCTTTTCAAAGTGTGGGGCGTGGACCTCCTGGGGGCACCTGAACTCTTCGGGGGGACATGACCGCAATCATTTAGCCAACTTCTCCAAGCTAAATAGAGACAAAATTGATAGATTTTTAGTACACCTCTAGTGAGTAAGTCTGGTTTCTGATTATTGTTTAAAAATCGGATTTTCATGGTTTGGGTTTGAAGATGTTTCACTATGGTTGTGCCATTTGGGTAGGGTTAGGGTTAAAAGTTATAAAGTAAAAAATAAATAGGAATATGTTTTGTTATTTAGTCTGTCATAAGAGCAAACAAATTTTAAAATTGTGGGACGTTCTTTATATCTTTTTATAAAGGCTACAGTTAGCAACAGTTTGCTAACTGTAGCAAACTGTTGCTAACTGTTTGCTAGTTAGTTAGCAAGGTATAAGGTTAGCTTAAAACAAATATGTTACTGGCAGCTAACTATTCAGCTTAAAACAAAGTAATTAGATAGCTAGCTATAGCTTTACTTTGAAACTAAACATGTATTTAACAAGCTAAATAGTTAGTTGGTAAACTAAATTTGTATGTAGAAATAATAAATATTAAGTTGAGAAGCTGCATATTTAGTCAGAAAGCTAAATATGTAGCTTCAATCCAAAATATTTATTTTCAACTTCAATATTTAGATAGCCAATATTTAAATTAAATATTTAGTGTGCAAGCTAGATATTTAGCTTTAAACTAAATATTTAAATAGCAACTGCAAGGAGCTACATTTGTATTTAGCTAGCCCCATATTTAGCTAGCTATATCTTTAGTTAGCAAGCTAAATATTTAATGTGAAGCTACATATTTAGCTCACCAGAAAGTAGTTTAGAATCGTAGAACAGTAAATGACAGGGAAAGTCATTTACTGTAGCTAAACCAGGTAAACCTCAACAGTAAACAACAATAGTGAAACGTGTCTGACTGCAACATCAAACACAGCAACAACAAAACGTTTATAGAAATATTAGCGATAGCATTGAAAACTAAGTTTAACTGAGCAGATTTTTGGTTGCTTATTGAAGCGCAGGCTGCTGGGCTTAGCATCCAGATTGGAATGATGCAGACTGGTCCACATTGTTCCTGTGGTTTTTATAGGTTGGGTATTCATGTCCTGGTCTTGTCAGACAGCTGTTTGCGGATGGATGACCGGATTCTTCTTCCTCAGGCTTGGTGCAGAGCCAGACCACGCTCGCCCCTGCTGTGATGAGCACTACGGTGGTGCAGAATGCCACCGTTGTGACTCCAACCCCCGTGATTTTCAGCAGCACCACCCCAGGCTGCTTCAGCTTCAACATTTCTACTTGTGAGGCCTGTGCGCCGGGGTCACAGTACGACAACAGTGAGTCAGTGGTTCTGAATTTACATCAGTTGTCTGCTTTTTTCAACAGTGGGCAATTATATCATTCAACATTTATCGAGAAACATTTCTTATTGTTTTCATGCAATATTTCTGTTAAAAATGACCTAAAAGGCTTATTCGAACAGGTTATGGTAGGTCTATGGGGGATAGAAAACATGTTCATTATACTTTTTACACCAAAATCAGTCTTTGACAATCAGATTTTAGTCTGCTCAGTTCTACCTATTTTGAGCTATTTAACGGCAACAAACGTTAAATAGCTCGTTAAACACGTTAAACACAACTGTCTCTGAACATTACACAAAATTTTTTTCTCAATAGAGAGTCAACAACGAAACACTTGTCTTGTCCAGAAGTTGTTGTGAAGCACCTTCAGCAATAAAACCAGCTGACCAAACAAAATGGAGCTCCACTTGGGTTGCTAGGTAACGGCTCTGGGCTCGGCTGTGGTTGCTAAGTAACGGTTAAATACTCACAAATTGTGACTTAAAAATCAGGAGGTTTTTGAAACGGCTCATTTTCCAGACATAAGGAACATTAACTTGTTACTCAAAAGCAGTGGTTTTCTTAAGTGCTTGGGGTGATTTTAGAAGGAGGAAACCCAATTGAAAGCACAAAAACATGAAAATAAGTTTTTGTCATCATAATCTTTGTTATGGTCACAATACCACAAAATATCTAAATTCATATTCTCCACCACCACCTTCTACATTTGTAACATGTTTGCTGTCTCTATGACATCCATTTCATTCAAAAAAAAAAAAAGAAGTACATTTCTGCCAGAAAAATCTCAGGAATTTCCTAGAAAAAACATGGACATTTTTCAATTTGAAAAGTTGGACATTTGCTAGAAAAGTTGGACTTTTTCTAGAAAAAGACTCAGAAATTGGTAGATTAATCTCAGAAGTTTTCTATAATTTCTAAAATATTTCAGAAAATTTTTGGTTTTTCAAATTTCAAATAGCAAATTTGTAGTAAATTCTCTAGAAAACTCAGAAATGTCAAATTTCAACTTTTGAACAAAGTATTTTCTTTCAAAGTTTCAACTTTTCAAACTGAAAAATGTCCAAGTATTTTTCTTAACATTTTCTGCGATTAATTTTGAGTTTTTCTAGCAATTTTTAGCTTTTCAAAATTAGAAATATTTTGGCGTTAAATTTACTCCTCTTCTCTTTCTATCTTCAACAGCCCTGTTTGCTGTCGTAGGTTTCTCCCTAACTGAAGAGTTTTTTCTCTGCCTCCTCAGACACGCTGCTGTGTATGTGCTGCCCTGATCCTGGGCTCTGTATATTTCCTGGAGCCTGTCTTCCATGCAAAACTGGTTTCCATCAGCCACTAGCAGGACAGCAGCAGTGTCTAGCTTGCAGTCGGGGCTCCTACACAAAGTAAAACCTAACATCTCTAAAACTAACCCCTAAAGTTTTATTTTTAATCCTTTAGCTTGTTTTTCTCCTTCCTTCCAGTTTCACTGGGAGTCCGTTGTGCCACCCCTGCCCTGCTGGATCCTTCAACAACAACACGGCTGCAGAAAGCTGCACAAGCTGTTCCCCAGGTATGTGTTTTACTTTTTTATCTAAAAGTCATTCCTGTGTTATAAATCAGTGACAGAAAAATCAATATGAAGAAGTAAAAAAACACAGTTTCACTTCGAAATCCAGCTCAAATATGTGGAAAACATGTTTACAAAACTGCAATCTAAAATCAGATAGAAACCGTGATTCACACAAGTTATTTTCCACCTTCTGCTTTCAGGTTTGTTTGCATCAAAGCTCGGCTCTACTTCCTGCACGCCATGTCCACAGGGAAGCTTCTGCAAGTAACTTCTTTTTATTTTGTATTTTTGTTTGTTTTGTTCTGTAACCAGGACCCAAAATGGTCAAATGTTTGTCTGTTTTTGTGCAAAAAGGGGAAAAAAATAATCAGTTATCCAACCTCTAAATTGAATATCACATGCTTCTATCCCATGGCTGTGTTTGCCACCACACACACACACACACACACACGCACACACACACACACACACACCGAACAGCTGGGGCTCTGAGTATTCGCTGCATAAAAATCAAAGCGCCGTGTATTATCTCGTCTCGGTGACTTGTTCGGCCTCTGAAAGAAGCTTCCTGTCTGAGATTCTGCAGACAATTTTATTTCAGCTTCCCAAAGCGTTTCCAAGGAATTCTGTGTGTTTTATTTGCTCTGTGCTTTTTTGTTTATTTATGCACAGTGGTTCTTTCAGTTGCTGAATAAAACACGATCAAGCAAACTAGACTGGATCATTATAACTAATTAGGTTCTGCTCGGCTTCTGCACAGGGATTATCATTTCATCGATCAAAACAGCTTTAAAGTCAGGAGAACTTTGACACTTGTATTGGTTTTTTTTTTTTGTTAATCTTTCTTTAGAAGAAAAACGTTTCCCTCAGAGTAATTTCCACTCACAGCATGACCCACTTTCTTTTCTAATTAGTTTTACACTTTGATCTCTTGAAATATTTCTCAGGTTTATCAAAAAGTATCTGAGTTTTTTTCTTTTTTTCAGAAACCAAAAAACAAAGATCTGGTCACCATTACATTTGTTGAAAACAAATGCATCTTAAAGGGGACCTGTTATGCATAATTCACATTTTTGAGTGTTTTTATTCTTCCATTTGACTTTCTACTGCTTCTAAAACCCTTCCAAGCACTTAGAAAAAAAACACCCAGCCATTTTCTGTCATTAAGTTAACATTAAGTTAATTTATGGTGTCTAGAAAATGAACCATTTCAAAACAACCCCAATTGTTTCGTCGCATTCTACAGGCACTGCAACATTGCCTTTTTAAACAACCTTAACCACCTCTCCTTCCGTCGGCAGTTCGTCTGGTTGCACACAATGCCCGATGTGTCCCGGAGGAACAGAAGCTCTGCAGACCGCTGCTAAAGAGTGCACCCCCTGCCGACCAGGTATTCACATTAGCATTTTCCTGCAGTTTGTTTTAAGAAAATCCAACAAAAAACAGAGGAATTGTTGTGAATCCAGTTTGGTTTTAACAGGCATGCACAAGGCGTCCCATCAGACGATGTGTCAGATCTGTAGCAGTGGCTTCTACCAGATCCTCTGGGGTCAGGAGAGCTGTGACCTCTGCCCCGAGAACCACTACTGCCCTGTGAGCGCCGCACACTCTCAGAACAAACAATGGTTGAGCTGGAAGAAATGTTGCGTCCAGTTGAACTCGGAATTCAGAAGTTTGGACTCCCCAGTTGGAAATTCAGTTGCAATGCCCTCAAAAGTCATATTTCCCACTGGGAAGATATATGCTTCAATATGGCTGCTTCTCACATCAAGAGCAAAACATGTTTATCTTACAAAACACATGAAAAAGTCAGCCTGAAGATTAATGTTACATGTAGCGCTTGCAAATCTAAACTGAAAAAATAAGAAATTATGTTTGTTTATGGAAAGTAAATCATATGAGCAATTGCAAACAACGTTTATGGGCGTCACCATGTTGAAATCTTTAGAGGATTTCTCTGCCGATTCAAAGTTGGCGTTTCTAAAGAAGAAACACTGGCTACTTCCAGCAGCAGAACTCTTTCAGGAACTTACAGAAATTATCTGGGGTAACTGCTTTAAAAAGGTGAACAAGAAAACAAGAACTTAATGACACAATTTCTTTGTTTTAAGGCAAGTTTATATTACTTTTTTATAGTTTTTATGTTTATATATCTTTATAAATTTTTTAAAACTTCTTATGTCAGTTCCACAGTATTTCATTAACTAAAGGTTATCAGCATGTAGCCCTCCCTACTTAAAAACAATTTTGAAATATCTGTTTTTTATTAAAACAGTGGGATTTATGGTCTTATTTTGAAAATGTAACCGGATGTTCTGTGTTCAGAGAGGCGGGAAGGGAGAGCCGCCGCTAATGTTGGACCGGCTAACACAATCTTCCTGCTGTTATTATATTTAAATGCTAATATGTCTTCTGATATCATAAGTTACAACAGCAAGCTCATAAAACTAAAGAAGGATAAAGGAAAGTCCGATGCTAGCCAAGTAAGCTAGTGACATTTTAAAAAAGAAAAAAGTCGAACGGTGAAAGTTAATTTTGTCCAATCAGGAGAGGTCCTTGAGAACGCTGTTACGTCGGGTGTGACGTCAAACCCAGTTCCGAGTTCCCACCTCCCTATGGCAAGCCGTTTTAACATAAATTCGGTTTTGCCGCCCTTACATTCCAGATATCTCAAATTGTTTTATGACTAGACATTTTAGCAATTTAAGATATCTCTAATTATATTTTGACTAGACAAAATACCTATTTGAGATATCTCTAATTACATTCTGACTAGTCAAAATGACGTCAGATTTACCATTGATTTGTATGGGGACTTCAATTCAAGATATCTACAATGAATTACTGACTATCTGAAATACACATTTCAGATATCTACATTTTAATTATGACTAGTCAAAAAGTAAATTCAAGATATCTTGATTGTAGTTTTGACTAGTCATAATTGTAATTAAAGATATCTCTAATTAGTCCATAATTCAAGATATCTTAAATGTATTTTTGGAAAGTAGAAATGTAGTTTTGACTAGTGGAAATTGAATGATAGATATCTTAAAAGCAAATAATGACTAGACAAAACTAAATTAGAGATATCTTGAATTATAATTTTGACTAGTCAAAATTCCTTTTAAGATATCTCTAAATGAGTTAGAGATATCTTGAATTATTCAACTTTTCTATTTAAGATATCTTAAATGAACATTCTGACTAGTCAAAATGACGTTACAGATATCTTGAATTAGCGTTCTGTCTAGTCAAAACGTCACTGATTTACGTGGCAATTCGAAAGTTCAATAAAACAATGAAAAATAGAAAAAAACGAAACAAGATATTTGAAAATGCACAACTTTCATGTTGAAAATGATTGACAAAGCAGTTTTAGCTTTTCAAAGCTGTTTTTAACTGCATTCGGTTCGTTGGAAATGAATAAACAGGACATTTTTTGCAGATATCATTAGCAGTCTTAATAGTTTATGAAGTTTTGCGTTCTCCGCATTTCCAACATTGCCGAGCTCTTTCTAATTTGTGGCATTTACGGACAGTTTTGTGCAGGAAACATAAAATTCTGCAGGCAACTGTTTGGACAGCACAAAGGGGCTTCAACGTCATTCTTAAGTCAGATATCTAAAATTGTAATTTTGACTAGTGATAATTACATTCAAGATATCTTAAATTGTAATTCCGGATACGTGCCTCGTCAAATGACAAATCCAGTGACGTCATTTGAGATATCTTGAAAGAAATTTTGACGAGTCAAAACGTAATTGAAGATATCTTGAATTATTATTCTTACTAGTCAGAATGTAAATGCAGATATCTTAAATTACCATTCCGGATAGTCAAAATGTAGTTTTGTCTAGTCAAAATGCATTTTCAGATATCTGGAATGTAATTACGGATAGTCAGACGAAACCGAATTTATGTTAAAACGGCTTGCCATAACTTCCCTGGCAACTGGAGCGCCGCAGAATGCCTTCGTTGTATGACGGAGCGGTTGTTGTTTCAGAGCCCCGACGTGAATCCCATTCAGTGTCCGAGCGATGCTTTCTGCCCCAAAGGCAGCACGGCTCCGGGTTACTGCATGGAGACGTTCTTCAGGAAAGCAGGCGACACCTGTGAACTGGCGCCGGTTACTATCGCTCTGCTGGTCATCGGAGGGGGCGGTGAGTGGCCAGTTTGGACAAAATGATAGAAGTTAGAAAAATAAGCTGTTCTAAATTAATCTGTTTTTTGTTTTCGAAAATTATTATTATTATTAGTTGTAATCTGGATTTTTTTCCCCACTAATGCACCCCTTGGGTTGCCACAGTAAGGTGTGACGTGAGCGTGCCCCCGGCCGCCATCTTGTTTTACCATCGTCTTTTACAGCTTTTCTATTTGAACTTTGAATTCAAAGTATAGGGTTCAAGCTACTTCAATTATTTATACATTAATAAAATTATAATATTATAAGGATACATTCGTAGTAACATATTACCTGAATGAAGTTGTAATTTTTGAGAACTTAAACATGAATAATAAATATTAATTATACAAACTTTTTTTCTCATGAAAACAACTATTTTCTTGTAATTTTGATTTTAATATGTTCTTCTGGTAAAATTGCATTTTTATTCTGTTAAAACTATTGACTATTTTCTTATGGGTAAGTAAAAATTCTCATAGATTCACCTTAAAACTTGAAATTGAAAGCCACTTTTTGAAAATATTTTCCATCATTTGTAATTTTCTCTTTAGAAAAGAAACAGGAAAAAATGTATTAAAATCAGAAATCTTATTTTTAAGTGATATCACTCAGCCCAACTTTCAATACATCTGAGAGGTTTCTAAATTATTTTAATGTATGTTAGGTTTGGGTTTTTCTGTTGGCACAGTTTTTTTTGTAACTCGTTGCTTCTGGTTTTGTTACACAGGAAAACATTTAAACTTTCAGGAAGAAGTGGTGATATCAGAACACATTTCTTCTTGTTTTATCTTCATGCGTAACTGGATCTTATGACTAAATGTGGCACAGTCAGCTGTTGGAGGTTAAAACATAATGAATAATCAGAGTCATGCTGAAACATCAGTGCAGTTTTTGATTGATCACTTCCTGTCTGTGTTCTTCAGTGGCCTTACTCCTCATCATTTTGTTGGTTCTTCGTCGACGCCGGGACTCTGACGGAGAGCTGGCGGTCGCCCGGGCTCCTTTACTACGCAAAGAGCGACCTCAGGGTCGGTACTATGGCCTGCCCTGTGACACGGAACCAGTCTATGCCGGCTGGTGAACCCTTTCCAAACTGAACTGTAACTTCAAAGGTGACCTATTATGCTTCCTTAAACATATTAGGATAGTTTTATGGGCTCCACAAAACATGTTCATTATATTTTTTACATAAAATCTTTCTCACATAATGAGATTTTAGTCTAAGTTCTGCCTATTTTGAGCTGTTGTAGGTCCTTTTGTCACTTCCAAATAAGCTCAACATTTGCAGTCATATATAAAAATGGCTGCAAACATAGGCGCAATTATACAACCTTACCTCTTTGAAAAGCAATAGTAGAGCCTCCCGTACAACCAGCAAGAAGGCAGAAAGTAGTTACATGATGGTAACAACAAAGAAATGTCTTTTTCAGCAGCGATTGAACAGCGCATGCAGCAGTAAAACCAGTTGATCAGAAGTGCCGGAGGGTGGCTCTGGTTGCTAGGTAACGGTGCAGCACCCTTTGTGATTAAAGAAATGGGATGTTTTTGAAATGGCTAATTTTCCAGACACAGCTGGATGTTTTTTTTGTTTTTTATTTTTATATTTTTTTTCAAAGCGGTTGGACTGTTTTAAGAAGTTGAGATCCAAATCAAAGAGCAAATGTGAATTTTGCATAATAGGTCCCCTTTAAAGTTCTGAACTGGTGCCTGAAAACACGTTAATTACCTAAAATGAGAGCGACAAACAGAGGTGAGTAATTCTGGGATTTGTGATGTCATCTTTTGCAAACTGTTTAACTGAGAACAGCCTCTTAAAGTACTTTAATGTTGGATAATTGGAGTTTTACTTTAAAATGTGGTGGAAACCGTGTTTTTTTTTTTTATTACAGAAAGGACTTTTTACACAGTTCTGTTTCATTGTTGGAGAATAATAAAGGCATGGTTTACTTCAGTTAAATTTATCCCACATCCAGCTGTTTGGATGCATTCAGTGTGCTGTAAAAAATTTTTGTATCTTTATATTTGGCTTGTTTTTTCCTTTGAAAACTTATCTGCTGATTGCTGTTTATTTGCTTATTTTGATGTCTATTATGTTGGATGTTTCATTTGTGGGTTTTAAAAGTAAAATAAATAAAACATTAATTTGATTTTTATCTGTTCTCAGTCTAGAAATTCTGACTTTTTGCACACATACTGAACCAACACAGAACTTTATCTGGAAAAAGTCAGAACAAGAGAAACACTGCAGGTTCGAGATGAAAATATATTCTATCTGAATAACCCATAAACACTTCTGTCACAATATATATGTTTAATCCCACAGCACTGACCTCTTACCCTCTGAGGAAACAGATCTAAATATTCATCCAAAGACTGTGACAATTGGCACATCTAAAGATCAGATAAGCATGTCTGCAGAGGAATGTTTCCATAGGAGACCGTCAATAAGTCGAAATATTAGCAGAGGATTTCTGGAAGCTGAAGTTGCTTTCAAAGTTTTACACAAACAAAAACTGGATTTCTGTTTAAATTTCATAAAGGTCAGGGATTCTTTTCCTTTTTTGTGAAGAAAGGATATTTAAATAAACAAATTAAGCTCATGGGATAATTTTCCACTTTATGAGCCTGACATTTCGCAAATCTTTGGTTTTTATTGCTAATTTTCAAGGGAATGTTTTGGATGCTCTAATTTTTTAGTTTTACTTATCTTTTGTAGCTACCTATTTGAAAGGGACAAAAGAAGACAAATGAAGTTGAGGAAATACGTACATACATCTGATAAACAGCTCAGTTTTTACTTTATCATTTAAAATATTGCAGCTTCGGCTCTTCAGAAATCAGCTTAATGTTGCTGCAGTGTTGTTTTTCTGTCTGGTATTTTGCATAGATTAAGCTAAAGAACAAATTGTTTCTGTGCTCGTAGTGACGTGTCTGAAGATCCCTTCAGGTTAGGAGGTTTTGATGCCTGGATGTCTGAAAGTTCAGGGTTAAATTCTTCTGAAAATACTTAGATACAAGAGTTCATGTAAACAAAACTGTACTTCCAAAAACTCTGGACTAAGAGATTATAGAAAAGCATAGCAGCAGGGAGGTAAAATATTAATAAATAACTTGACAATATATAAAAATTGAGAAAGTCCACAAAAAATCCAAAAGTCTGGCTGTAATCTCAAAATTCTGAAATTAAATTAAAAATTCTGAGAATAATTTTTGTTTCTCAGTGACCTCAATCCTTTAATGTTGGAAGTAATTCAGTGCAGGATAAAAGGAAAAATATAAAAAATATAATTATTCACTGAGACATTCTGTAAATCACTGCAAATGTTCGCAGTGAACGCTAGGGGGCAGTGATGTTCAGCATGTAGAGTCACTTTACAAGCGAATGAAAGAAGTTTGCCCAAGTAGGACACCGTAGGCAGGAATTGGAAAAGAAGGAAACATGGCGGCTGCGGTGGTCAGAAGGTTGGCAGGTGTGTTTTTGATGTTTTTCTTGTTGTTTCTGTGTGTGTTGAATTTGTCGATTTTGTGTTGTTAATGTTATTTCAGGAAACACTTTGTGGTCTGACCCTGTTAGCGAGACCGTTCCGGTGGTCACTAATTTCCTCCCCGTTATGTTTTATGACGTCTCCGTTTTTGCACCAGGACTGCTGAGACCTCTATCCCGCTCTGTCGGAACCAGTTCTCCTCAGATCCGTCAGCTGTCCGGGTTCAACCGGGCTCAGCCTCTGTTCGGAACAGTTACAGCCGCTGTCTGCGGTTCCGTCCGGGCTACTGCGGCTCAGACGGCCCGCTACCCCCTCCTGCAGCGGTAACCGTCTATTTATTACCATTTTATACGCGGTTTTTGTATTTCACGATAGTTATATTCATTTTTGATTACCAAACTCGAGAAAGGTTGTAAAAAAGAAACAAGCACAGGGTGTCCGAGGACACAGCTCTTTAATCAATGTGTAACACCCACCTGCTAACTAAGTCATCAGCTTCTTTTGCTCATAAAGTTGAGATTTTATGGAGATTTATTCAGAGAAAATAAGAATTTACAACCTCCTAGTTGTAAATCTAACAGACCAGCACCCTTACAGAGGGATGTAAACCTCCATATTGAGCACATGCTGCATTTTATTCCTTATGACTGCAATGAGAAGAGATAAAAGTGTCAGCAGTCCAGTTTCTCTCAGCAGTTGTGAATAGTTCATAGCATTTAGCTGTTGTTTGGTTGTGTTACACAAGCAGCAGTGAATGGAAGCAGCAGAAAGTCTCACATTTCTCCACATAATCAAATCAGGACAACCAGTCAAGTTTCTCACAATCATGTAGCCCAGAAACATTAAAGCTACACTTGTTAGGATGGAATGAGTGTTAAAAATACTAAAATATTATTTATTTGGTTCCAAAGGAGGGAAAAATCATGATAAATGAACAGAGAAACACGTTGTGAGGAAATGCTGTTTATTTAATCTGCAGACATCAGAGTAAAGCAACAAATTCTCACCTGGAAAACATGATGCATTGTTTACTCCCTGCTCAATCTAGCTGTGGTAGTTGTGACTAAAAACAGTTTTGTCTTCAATTGTCAAATGTCAGTTGTTCTCTTAAATCTAATATTTCAGTATTAGTGTTTTACGATAGACAGTTTTTAGGTGGTTTTGGAAAACCATTCTATTTACTTTCACAGATCTACATCCCATATTTCCCAGAAAAAAAATCAGTATTTTATTATAGACACCGTTTTGCAAGAAAAAGGTAAAGTTTTACATGGTTAAAGGCATAAATTTACAGTATTATGAAGTGAGAAATTTAAAGATTGAAAAGTTGCATATTTGCATCAAAAAGTCACATCTGGATCTTTTCCTAAGTCTTTAAATTTTGGTTTCATTCTATTTTACTTAACATTTCTGCATGCTGTTTCAGGGTTTCAGCTCTGGTTCCCAGCCTGACCTGGCAACCCTGCAGAAACCTGACATATTTCAGCCTGAAGAAAGGAAAGCGGAAAACAGTAAGCGCGGTGACCGACCGGTTTATGCGGCTGCACTGTGGCCTTTGGATCAGGCGGAAGGTGTGCCTTTTTTTTATTACCTGTCAGAATCTCTGGTTTCTGCTTAAATTGCATTTAACAAAGAGTTCTTGCCCTCTGACCAGGCTGGGTACAAGAAGAAGCTGTGGAAGAAGCTGCCCGCCAGACGAAAGCGCTTGAGGGAACTTGTTTTCTGTAACAAGACTCAGTCCAAACTCCTGGACAAAATGACCTCTTCTTACTGGAAACGGAGAAACTGGTTCCTTAATGATCCGTATCAGAAATATCATGACCGGGTCAATCTCTGAATAACATGATGCTCTAATCATAAATGCAATGTAATAATATCAAACATCCATAGTGTTGTCATAAAATAAAACTTAAAGTTAAAACATCTCATACTTGTTCTTTGAAGAAAACTGGACAGAAACCATCAAATGTGCTGTCTATTTTTTTTATTATTGTGTATGAAGTTGTTTGGAGTCATAAATCAACAGTTATGAATTATGTCATCACATCTTTGCTTTTTATTTTGAGTTGACATCAATTAGTTACTAAAGAAATGTTTCATTCTGGCCTGCCAGAAAAATTGAAGAACTGAATTGGATTTACAGTCGTGAATAAATTAGGACACCCTGCTAAAACCTGTTTGCTAAAATTTAATTTTTGGACATTTAGAAATTAATCAGGTTTATCAACATAGAAAAATAAAAAAAGAAATGAAAGCGCTGGTACGTTTGATAGGGAAGAGGTCGATGGGTTGAGTTAGTCTAAAGTTGACTGATCCTATTGATCTACTAATGATTAACTCATAAGACCTGAGTTTTCTCTTTTATCAAGGGGATGGTAGCCAATAATATAAAAGGCAATTTTTCATTATATGCTGTCCATCATGCAGTTTGGCTAAATAAGCACTGTTGATGTTAAACTTAGGGAGCTCGTTGGTTGTTTATATTTAAAAACAGCCGCATAAAATACTTTCTTTATCCCCCACCAGTCTCTGTTAGGACCATTTTTCTTTCCCATTTTGCTTTGGCCGCCATCTTTGTTTCTGTACCAACGGCTCCGTTAAGGAAGACCAGCGCCGCCCTGTTCTGGGTGACGGCCAAAGTACAACACTAACAGAAGGTCAAATCGGACTTTCTTCATGATGCTAAAATAAGTCCTCAAAAACCTCTCAGAATCTACAGCAATATTTCTCTATTTGTACTTTCTGAATCGCCTTCACCGCATTATGTAACGGTTGAAGTTAGCAACATCTCACTGCTAGCATATCTTCGCTAGCTAAGTAGCTAGCTCTTTGTGGCTATCAGGTAGACGCAAATTTGTTGGCTGGACGGCGTCAGTACGGTTCTGTCACGATACGAGTGACAGAAACGTCACTCCTACCGTGTGATATGAGTGACGTATCACACGATACGTGTCACAAGCTCAAGTCTTAAATTTGAGCTTTTGAAACCCGCAGAATTCCTGTATTCGGATACAAGAACAGAGGACATTTTTGACGTAAACCAAATGCCCGTCTCAACCTAATTAAAGTCACCGTGTAAACTTTAAAGTAGGACCATTTTAAACTTGAAATGGTTGAAACATGCCAGGAAATTCACAACAAACTGGCTGAAAACAGGAATTAAATGTAATGAGTCGACTTGGTCCAGATCTGGATCTCATTGAGCTCCTGAGGGATTTTCCCCCCCTGTGTTTATCATGTAAAACAATGTACTTTTTCTTTTAGAGCAAGGAAATAATTTTTTGGGGTGTCCTAATTTTTTCACATGACTCTAAATGTCTGAGGAAGCATATTTTTCTGTAGTATAACCAAACAGGTTATATTTAATATGTCTACAGAGAAACTAAACCAGAGTGGCTTCACATAAAATCATTTATAAATATTAATATCATGCAGAAAGCTTGAGCGTTAAATTTAATGTATGGAAAGCACCTCCAACACTAACACTGACTGCACTGACACATGATTAGAAACATCCTGCTTCTTTTCCACAATTTAATCCACTGAAAGAACAGTTTAATGTGCATAATAAGTATATCTACAATATCAGAGTGAATGATGTAAACAGAACAGTTGTACCTGAGAAGCTTCTGGGTTTTTTTTCTTTTTTTTTTCTACTTTTACCATAGTAAAAGATACAGATGCAACAATGTAAGATTACACCAACACAGTGAAAATCAGGTTCGGGCTCAGTGAATAACCTCAAAATAAAGCGGCTCAGGTCACCACGAGCAACAACCAGTGTGCAGAGCTGCTCAGTCAACAGCAATAAGTGATTTCAAACATAAAAATTCATGTCATTTAGCATTTTTCAGCCTTAAAGGTGACCTATTATGCTTTCTTGAACAGGTTAGGATAGATGTATGGGTGACATAAAACAAGCATCATGTAATCATTCTGAATATATGAGATTCTAGCCTGGAGTTCTGCTGGGGTTGATAGGTGACAAGGCTGGGCTTGGCTGGGGTTGCTAGGTAATGGGGCTGAGCTTGGCTGGGGTTGCTAGGTAA
>VMRN01000003.1:10986678-11005084 GCA_010277015.1 Poeciliopsis turrubarensis | reverse complement strand
GGGGTTGCTAGGTAATGGGGCTGAGCTTGGCTGGGGTTGCTAGGTAACAGCGGGCCGCAAATGTGACTTAAAAATGGGGAGGTTTTTCCAGACATCCAAAAATGTTAAGTTATTTTTTTATTTTATTTTTAGAAGCAGTAGAGACAGAAATGGAAGTATAAAAACGTGCAAAATGTGAATCTTTCATAATAAGTCACCTTTAAATTTCTAAATCTTTTAAGAAATATTCAGTCTTTAGAAACAAAAGTGATTGTAGTGAAGCACAGATGGAAGAAATCAAACTCTTAGAAATAATAGCTGATAAGAAAACTGAGCCACAACTTTGTCTGAGGGCAGTGATGTATATTATTGAGATAGTGCAAATAATTTTGGGTTTCTGTTTCTTTAAGGCCCACAGAGAGAGAAAGAGATAGAGAGAGGTAAACGTCTGATAAGTAGATGAAGAAAGCATGGATCATTTTGTGAATCACAATAAATAAAACAAAACAAAAGCAGTGTTTTGTTTGAGTCCTCAGTTTGAGTCTCGTTCCTTCTCCATGGTGATGATTTCCTGTAAAGTACATTCGAAAACACTAAGACCAATGACGAGGAACACACATGCAACCACCTCTGATATATAAAAACAACCAAAAGCATGAGATAAAGTACGCAAACTGTACATAAATACATATTTAAATGCAAAGTGTCTGTCAGCATGGAGCGACCAAACCTCGTTCCTCTTAACATCATGAGCCACTAGGGTTTGTATATATATATTTATATATTTATGCTGTGAATTAGGGGTCTTCGTAGGTCACTTTGGTAAAACGGCGTTCCAAAGCAGGGCTGCTTCAGTCATGGAGCTTCTGGCCATTCTGTATTTTTACTCGTTGCAGCGAAGGCAGCTGGAGGAATCGGCTTCACATGGCTTCGTTGTTTGAAGAAAGAGCACTCCTGGATCTTGTGAGAGGCCTCAGGACTCTAAGAGGAGGCTGGAAGCACAGAGGCAGACGGAGTGTGATCAGACCGGGTCAAGCTGCCGCCGCCATGTTGAATCATGAAGCGCAGAAAAAAAGTCTCATTTTATTGTTTTTATGTGTAAAATCAAATATGAGACTAAACTTATGTCAACTGTTTCAGTTGAAAACATAAATCTTCAAAGTCAATTGAAGCTTTTTGATCAAAAGGTGCTCAAAGTAGGGTTCGGGGGCCATTTGCGGCCCTTCTATTGATTCTTGTGGCCCTTGACTACAATTCAAGAATAAATTAGGACAAAACTTCATCTTTTACATCAAAATCTACTTATAAAAATGTTAGATGCAACACAAATGATAATCTTTTCCAAGCTTCCTGGTTTTCTTCTGTTGTCATGGTAACATATACTTGTTGTACACCTTGTCTGCTTTTTATTGCTGTATTAAAACTTAGCTACATATAGAAAATGTTTTCAAATGAAGACTGACCAAAATCACAGAGAAGAGAAAATATTTTTTTCAGTTTTTCAATCAGACCAACTCAGTCAATTTGCTTTTCATAAAACAAGAGAAACATTCAAAATACATTTTAAGTTTTGGATCTACAAGCCTTTTCCTACAAAAATAAATAAATGAACCAAAATAAAAAGATAATTTGTTTATTTAAAATAGTTCATGCTCATATTATGGTTGAATAGGTTACAAAAATCAAAACATTTTCTGAGATTAGATTTTTTTAAAAGGATGTTTCTTTTCACCTGACTATTTCTGGACAAAATGTTTCGGACTTTAAAGGCAATGGTTTCCAATAACAAAGTAAAAATCAAATTAAAATATATATTTAAAAAGTCTCAATTCAGACTTTTGTCTTTCAGTAAATCATAATTTGAAAAACAATATGACAGTAATAATCTAAATCAAATAAAATACTTTCTCTGAGTTTTTCTTCTTTAATTTTAATGATTGGTAATGTTAAAATTGTCCTTTAAAACAGAAAAATAAAAGTATGTAATCGTTGGAAATGTTCTCTTTCATTTTCCTGTAATGTTTCTGTAAATGTAAATCTGTTTTGGTATCATCTTTGTGTTATATCACATATTAAATAAATGTCACTCCACTCCACTCCACTCCACAAAGCATGAGGTTTATATAATTTAGCTGGATAAAACAGCGGCAGGCACTTCGCGTCAGAAATCTACTGCATTTCTCTATGAGAAAGCGGGGAAAACTGTATGGAACAAAACAAGATTTTCCTCAGTAAATTGATGTTTAATGGGGTAAAAGTTTCACTTTACCAAGAAGCATTTCATGATCAGAAACAGCAAAGAGCTCCCTTCACCACAAACTTCTGAATAAATCAATTGGAGCCATAATCCGGAGACAGGATTAGCATAATTTTATCATAATCCAGCTACAAGCAGGTTCGCCTCACAAGGTCTCTGACAGAAGTGTCAAAGGAAAACATTTCAAAAAGCCAATAACCTGGAATCAGATGTTTTACACCCAGCCTCTTCGACAGCTCACTGCACAAGACTCCACTGCTGAAGAAAAACCATGAAAAACTGCTTTTAAGTCCGATGTAGAGCATTTAGAAAAGCCAAACACGTCAAATTGGCTCAGCTAAATATTTGCTTCTAGCAGCTTTTCTGGCTCTAAACAAATGCTGTTTAGCTGGACAAAAAACAAAAACGACTCTCGAGGTTGTAAATGTTCGATCTAGAGGGCCACATTAACAGCTAACGCGGCCCAGGTTTGGCCCCTGAGCCTTGAGTTTGGCACATCACCAGGAGGTGACAGCATCCCAGTTTTATAAGAATTAGAAAACTAAACTGGGGAGGATTTTCAGCGAAATGACTGAGAAAGACGTTGACTTGTTAAATACTTGTTTCCCCCTCCACTTTTCCAAACATGAGCGATGGATGATGCTTTCAAATCGATGTAAATGCCTACGAGGTTAGTGCGTCACTGCAGAGATTCTCTGAACAGCCGCGCTCAGCAGTCCGACTTCTGGACTGAGAGGATCGCTTGAAGATGCAGCTGCAGACGTTAGTGTGTTAGAGTACGACAGCGTGTCAGGGCCGTGGAGAAAGAAAGGAGCAGATTTCCACCAGAACACCCTGAAATATTTAGATTAATCTCTGAAACATTCTAGAAAAAAAACACTTGGAATTTTCTGAGCTTGAAAAATAATTTAAAAAAATTATACAAAAAACTTGAGAGATGTAGGAAAAAAACTTGAAAAATCAGAAATTTACTTTCAATTTACTTGAAAAATCAGAAATTTACTTTCAATTTACTTGAAAAATCAGAAAAAAATTCAGAAATGTTTTAGAAAAAAAGTGGACACTGAAAGAAATTTGAGAGTAAGCGCAGAAATTTTCTCTGAAAACTTGGAAATTCTCAAGTTTGAACGTCAACGATTTGCTAGAAAAAACTAAGAAATGTTCCAAAAAGGAAATGTCTGAATATGAAAAGTTGAAAGTTGAAAACTAATATTTGGAGATCAATCTCTGAAGTTATCTAGAAAAATTTTTAAAAATTCTGAGTTTGAAAAGTCAAAAATTGGTCGGAAAAAAATCTAAATTTTGAGACCAGGCTTATAAATTTTCAAGAAAGAACCTTCTGAATTTCTGAGTTTCAAAAGTAAAACATTTTTGACTTGGAAAATTTTTTGAGTTTTAAAATTATTAGATTAATCTCCAAATTTTCAAAGTTTTGCAACATTTCTGAGATTTCTGTCAAAATCACTGAGGGTTTTTTTGTGTTTCAACTTTTGAAACTCAGAAACGTTTTTTTTGTTTTAATCTCAACATTTCAGGTGTTTTGGAGTCAATGTGCTCCTCCTTTGTTTGTTTTTCCACCTGGACCGGCCCTGACCCGGCCCTGAACCGGCCCTGGACCGGCCCTGGACTGGCCCTGACCCGGCCCTGGACCGGCCCTGGACCGGCCCTGGACCGGCCCTGACCCGGCCCTGGCCCGGCCCTGACCCGGCCCTGGACCGGCCCTGGACCGGACCTGGACCGGCCCTGGACCGGCCCTGACCCGGCCCTGGACCGGCCCTGACCCGGCCCTGACCCGGCCCTGGACCGGCCCTGACCCGGCCCTGGCCCGGCCCTGACCCGGCGTCGTAGCTCCCATCTGGGTTTGCCGTCAGGCAGCAGCCGCGCTCACCAGGCTGCGTACCTCCGGAGCTCTCCTCTTGCTCATCCTGAGCTGCGGGGAGCTCGACGTGGCCCGCACCTCCTTCCCCGGCCCTTCCTCAGTCTGCTCCTGAGCTGCAGGACTGGTGGGCGGAGCGGGATCGGGAGCAGAGAGCGGGTCGGACTGGGGCAGAGCCAGAAACTCTGCGGAGTCCGACTGCTCCAAGCCCAGAACCTCATACTCATTCATGTCAAAATCTGCACCATGGAAAAACAGACGTTGGTGGAAGGATGACGAGCAGATGAAGGTCGGGTTGGATCAAGTTACTGAACTGGTTTCTGTGTTTGGTGGAGATTTAAAAGCTCAGACAATAAGAAAAACCGCTGGAAGAAACCATAATGAGACAGAGCGCAATTTGTTGGAGCACAAACTAGTATAAAATTGTTGCTCCTCTGCAAAAACACACGATTCTGCCAAGACTTTAGTCTAGTTTCCAGCTTATAGAAATTTATAAGTAACTTTTCATTAAGATATAAGAGCTTGTTTTATGTCAATAATCTTTTAATGTAGACTAAAAAGTACTTAAGTGAAATAATCTGCCAGTGAAACTAATAATTTTTCATCAATATTAAGGAATTATTTACTTAAACACGCTCATATTTCTTATTGAAAAGTTACTTGTATGTCAGTTTTGTCTTATTTCTGGTGAACTAAGATATTTGTACTAGAAACTGGACCAAAAAAACTTGGTAATATTTAAGTTTTTGCAGTGTACTCAGTATTTTTCTTGTTCCTCATCTCCATTTTATCTGCTACAGTGATTTCCTAAAAATACCTCATTCACTTCAACTTCTGCAAACTATTTCAGCTGATTGCAGCTCTGAGTTTGTTTCTTTCAGCATATTTATGTTTTTGAGTCTTTATACTCCGGTTAAAGATTAATCAATTATTAAACTAGCTGACGATTATTAATAATTGAGTCATCACGATGTTTCAGCAAGAAGAATAAAGAGAGGTGGACGATACAGACTTTTGCAGTACTCAGAGTTGGGTAGTAACATTACATTTACTTGAGTAACGTTTTTGAAAATTATTTACTTTTGGGAATATTTTTACTACGTTGTACTTTGAGTAATTTTATTATGAAGTATTTTAACTCTTGTGTAAAATTTCTGGATTTTCTACCCACTGACTGAAGAACAAACATGTTTTAACCAAAACTTCACCAGACACAGACAGACCTGCAGTTTTTGTTAAAGTTTCAAGAGTTCTTTATTGAAATTTTCTTTGGCCTGATTTTGTTATTTTTTGCTACTTATATGAATTGTTGTCATTTTTGTGCTTAAAATGTGAACATTTCCACTTAGCTTTACATTTTTGTTTGTCAGATTATGTAATTTTTTATATTAAATTATTAATAATTTGGTCAGCAGACTTTTCACCACATACTTTTTTACTTTTACTTGAGTGAAAACATGTTGAAATAGTGCGACTCTTACTTTCGTTCAATTTCCTGGTACTCTGTCCACCTCTGGTAGCACTATTGTGATAATAATAATGATTATAAAAAACGTATTTATTACTTTTTTCCAGGACGGTGAAGATGCGATTTAATTAAAGTTTCTGGTTAAACTGTAAATAAAAAATCACAGGTTATGAATCCTGAAGCAGAGCATTGTGGGTGCTGTAAAGCAGTTTGTGATCCTGTGTTTAGAGCGTCTCACCCTTGTGGCTCTCTGACTTGCTGCGGATGATGGGTCTGGTTCGGTGCTGAGCTGCGGCAGGCTGGGTGGCGCTGGGTCCGGTCTGGTTCGGGTCAGACTGGTAGGACGACAGGTCCTGCATGCTGAAACTCCGTAATCTGTCCGACAGAACGCCTTGACCCTAAATCAGAGACATCAGGCTTTCTGAAAAACTCCAGTAGATATCAATGCATCAACGGCTTTTTGTTTGAAGTATGTAAATTAAATCAGGAAGGTCAGAAATCGACAGAAGTTCAGAGCGGATGTTGACATTTTCCTGATGGTTTTCTCAAGGTAACGAGTTAATTTCAAAATAATTAACACACACACCAATCATCTTGTAAATACAAACTTTGTTTCAACTCTTTATTTGAAGAAAAAGGAGGGAAATTAACTCGTTATCTTGCAAAAACAGGAATTTTACTCGTTAATTTGAGAAAATAGGAAATGAATTCTATCTTAAGAAAATCATAAGGAAATAAGGAAAAGTTAATCTCGAGAAATCAAACCTAATCCCAAAAAAATGTGTTTTCTTGAGATGAACTTATCTCAAGATATTTCCTGTTCCATGAAATTAATGAGTAAAATTCAGATTTTTGCGAAATAACGAGTTAATTTCAAACTGTTTTCTTAAGATAACGAGTTAAAACAAAGTTTGTCTTCATGAGATGAAATTAACTCTTTATCTGGAAAAAGTGGAAAATTCACTCATCTCGGGAAAACCATCTGGAAAAATATATGTGGAAAATGTCCGCTTGCAGCTTTTGTAGAAAACACTGCAGAAATACAAAAATAAGATATTCGGACTAGAACCTGCATTAAAACTACTTGGTGACATTTTGTGTTTGTGCAGTGTTTTCTACCCTTCAGCTAATGCTAACTGTGTGTGTATAATCTGTGTTACCTTTGCAGCAGCCATAACTGCAGCTGTGGCTGCAACATTCAGTCCTTTCCTCCCAAAATGCACCAGTGTGTCGTAGCTTTTGTCTTTTGCTTGGCAGATGTACTCATCGATGTCCTTAAAATAACAAAAATGTAAAAAAAAAAAAAAAAATCACACTTGCAGATTTTCCCTCGTTATCACATCACTCAGCTAGCTGCTGCCATTTCTGATCCTGAGAAAAACAATTTATCTGCTTCCTGAGGTACCTTGAGGGGAAAAAAAGCGCAGCAGAAGTGGAAAAGCAGCGTGACATTTCCTCTGACTCCATCAGCAAACACATTTTAACGGCTGAAGTGGGAAAGAAACTTGGCATAAAGGCACTTTTGTTCTTAGTCACTTAATCTTCCAGCCTGCAGGCTGAAAATCTGTGAACTTTGGAGGACACCGCAGAAAACAAAGCAAGATAGAGGAAAGGAGCTTCACCTTTTCTTTTGAGGAAAGCGTGGGATGGACGAACTTCCTGTACAGCACACTGGAGCCCTTGGTGTATGGCGACAGAAGCCACACAACGAAGGCTATCTTGAGCTCGTAGTAGAAAGGAAGCCTGGAAGGACAGAAACCGTGTTCAGTCAAAAACTGCTTCCCTCTCAGTGTTTAAACTGAATTATTTCAGCTAAATACGGTTAAAACCAGAAGTTTGTAAACACAAGATGAACAAATGTTCCTATTTTTTATTGCTTTTTCAAAGTCAAATGTTTACATACACTTTTTTGCGGCAGTTTTATTGGGGACATTTTCAGGATTTTAATGATTTTGGGTTTTTCTTTATAGTTTGTCTAATTTAGTTAGTTTTAATTAGTTATTGAAATGTGTTTGTTTTGATTAGTTATTGTTATTTTATAACTATTTTTCTTAGTTTTATATACTTTGGTTAATTTTTAGGTGCAGAATTCAAAAAGGTCAAAGTATTGTATTGCATTAATGAACATCAATTCATTTGACAAACTTATTGTTGAAAACCCAAACGATCCTGCTGTTTTCTCCCAAGTTTTGCTGTTGCCAGTTTGCATATAGGCACAAATGCCACTAGGAGCATGACAGCTCATGTCCCGACAGCTCATGTGAACGGCTTATGTGGGGAAAAAAACATTTTTCCCCACCATGTTTTTAGCCTTTCAAACTGTTTAATAGTTCGAAAGGCTAAAATTAAATAAAGCAAAAATATTAAACAGTTCCAGTTAGTTATAATTTTTCTCCATTAATTAGTTTTTATTTATTTACAATATTTATTTAACATTTTGCCGCAGTTAGTAAATGTTTTCTCACGTTCAGTTAACTATTTGAAAAACCTGTTCGCGTCCTCGCCAGTGGGGGCGCTAAACCAGAAACCACTGACCTAAACGACATGAAAACCTCGGAAGGAGACATGACTGCAACTTCCTTCTTCACAAAACGTCAATAAAAATAGAGTAGCATCAGATTTTAGCGGTTGGAAGATTTATCTTTTGCTTTTGGTAGAAGAACACGAGCCGTTTCTCCCGCTGGGTTTGTTTTGGTTATATTTACCCAGAATGCCTTGCGCTGTAGTCCGACTTTCTGCTTTGACATTAGAACCTTGTTAGAGTTCACTTTAACCAAACAGACCTGGGTTTTTAGCCGAACTAGTTTTCTTTTATGGTCGATATCTGCATTCACATCTACTCAAACAAACCGGACTTTCTCGACAAACGAGCTGCAGTTCGACTAAACTAGCTAAACAGAGCTAGCATGGATGCACCTAAAGACGCTTTCACACCCTATAGGCTGATTTTGCAGACATTAATGAGAATTCTCTCTCATTATTGTGGCATGTAGCAAATATAAATAATTTTAGTAATTCCAACAGACCAAAATAAGAGAAGTTTGATCTGATTTAACTTCAGACAGTAAGAGAACAAACTGCGTATCTCTGAGCCCACTTACCAACAAAGAAACATATCTGTAAACACCTCCACTGTAGTAAAAAGGGCAAATATTATCCAGTACATCATCCATTTCACCTGAAAAACCAAAGGAAAGTATATTCAGTCACAGAGCAGCAGTTTACAAACCAGATTTAGTTATTTCTGAAACCGTACTTACATATTCTCTCACATCTTTTGTCTTCACAGCCTTATAAGACGAGTAAGCAGGATATAGCGTACCAAAAACAAGTCTAAAGGACAGAAATTGATCAAATGAACCCCAACAAAGCAGTCCAAATAGGAATGAATCATATAAAATTAGGACTTAAACCAGATTAGAATACAGTACAATAAAATATCATCTACTGCTCCACAGCGGGGAAGTTCAGGTTTAACACGTCAACCTTTAAAAGGCACCAACCATGATCAATAACTGAATCAATTTCTCCACCAATGTTAGGAAATATATCTAGGGCTGAAATGATTAATCACATTAATTGTGATTAGCTGGAATAATTGTCATCTAAATTAGTAATTGATTAATCGCTACCAAAAATGCTATTTGTTGGGGAAAAATCGAAATATAATTAAGTCAAAAATTAAATATGCAAAAATTTGTACATTTTACATTTAAGATAATAAAAAAACAATTTGTAATGTTAAACTCAGAACAGATTATGTCACAAAAAAATCTATTAAGAACCCTTTATAAATCAGTTAAATAAAAAAAATCAACAGATCATTCCTTATCACTCAGCAGAAAGGACTGAGGTTTATGTTAGAAGTATTGTTTTAGCTGCAGATGCATCTTTTGTTGTAAATGATCAAATAAAGGCTAAAAGAATGCTATGTTATTTTACAAGCAATAATATGTTGATTTTCTTATTTAAAAACAGAATTGAATTATTGTTGGCTTTCATAATTTTAATGTAGTTGTAATATTTTATAAAAAATACTTAAATGAAAATAAAAAATATGCTGAGTGGACCACATTTTTATCAGACTTATTGATTAATAATCTGAATAATTGATAACTTAAATAATCGTTAGTCATTATATCTCCTCGGCTTCTTGCTGAGTCAAACAACAGATTGTGTACAACAGCTCTTTAAATATAGCCAATCCAAATGAAGCAGAGACACATTCCCCCATGACAGATTTGGCTTTGCAAGCCGCCCAGCGGGCGAAAGATAAAATTAGATTTTTTTTCTTGAAATTCTTCTGGATTTGCAGCAAGACATCTGCCCGCCATGCAGGGTTGTGTTTTGGTGACACAGACCAGGAAGATCAGGTTACTGACCCACATCACGTTACAACCTTGCAGTCTGCCTGGTCAGCCCGCTAACAGAGATCAACAGAACAAGGAGAGTCAGAATATCAGCTCTTCTGATTAACAGCCGGAGCTGAGGAGCTCCAGCTTGTAACGGGATCTTATATTCTAAATTTAATTTCTGGACTGTTCCAGGCTTGGTGACCCAGCTGTTTGTATCCTCCTCACACATCACTGCCATCATGATAACAGTAGATATTGAAGGAAAACATCACCATGAATGCACAGGAACGATGCAAAACACTAATCAACTTACAATCAATTGGTGATTAATGGTTGATTTGATTTAAATTAGTAATAGCTGACTAATAATGTCAAATTTTTACTGTTTTATGATTTCAAAAATGTTGCTAATTTTTGTTGTTTATTGTAAAGTGAGCCGCTTCATCTTCCATTCCTCGTTATTCTACATTAGAATTTGTTCTTAATAACTCACCTGGTTAAATAAAGGTTGAAAATATTAATAAAATATAAATTAAAGTCCGGTAAGACCTTCTTTTAGTGCTGTGGTTTGGCTGCCATCCAGCAGGGGGCGCCGCTGGTCATTCCTAAGCAGAGCCGAGCTTTCATACAGAAACAAAGATGGCGGGGGGGGGGCCTTCGCGGAAAGGGAAAGAGAAACGGCCCAAACAGAGATCAGTTCGGGATTCGAAATTGACTTTATGCGGTTCTGTTTCGAACACTTCACAAGCCTTTGAAGTTATCAATTCTCACATTATTTAAGTTTAATAATGTGAGAAAACCAGTTTTCTGTTTTTTTGTTTAAATTCAGCATATTATGAAAATCTTAGCCTTTCAGGTAAGTGGAAGATGGTCGGCCTTGACAAAGGAGATAAAACTCAGGTTTGTACGAAAATGGCCGCTTATCAATCAAGTGTTTGTCGATCTATAAGATCAATCAACTTCAGATTAACTCATTAAAGCTGCAGTATGTAACTTTTATAAAAAAATGTTGTTTTTTTTTGGGGGGGGGGAGGTTACATATTTGTTACAAGTGACTTATAATATGAGACAAATAATCTGTGAGAGAAGCTAGTGAAGAAACACACCGTTTCCGACCAAAAACAACCGTTCAGATCTGTCTGCGGGAAGCTTCAGAGGAGCTTCTTAGCGCTGTCAATCAACTCATGTACTTGCTACTAAATGTGCTAATTGTAAATAAACAACTTACCAATACGAAATGCTGTTTATACGCTAACATCGGTGACAATGCTAACTAGCCCAAGCGTTCACAGCAGCAACGGGAAAGCCGGAGGGGGCGGGACGTTCTCAGACCCGCCTCCTGGCTCTGATTGGTTGTTTTGTAGTTTGCACTAGAAGTACTGGGAGAAGGCGGAGGAGCTTGATTATCTGATATGGTGACAGTTCAAACAAATATTTAAACATATATATTTTTATAAAAGTTACGTCCTGAAGCTTTAATCGATAACGTGCATCCTTCCTGCCCAGAGATTTTAAAGTGTTGCAATGTAACCCGAGAAGGCAGAACCATCCTCTTTGTACCGCTTCCAATCTGGGACACCAGTAGACCGCTCCTGTTGTTCAGAAACACTAGTGACCTTTAGGCTCCTGTCACCTCTGGATGATCTGACTCATCCCCAGCAGTGTAATGTACAACTCAGTTGCTCCGTCATGTTTGTAAAAATCTGCCTGATAAACACAAAGAGCTGCTGGCTGCTGAGCGCTGCCTCAGAAATAGAACAGGTCTGCAGGCCTGGCTCAGCTTCCTGCTCAGGGTCCAAACTGCAGTCCTGCTCAAAACACCCTGCTCAGTGAAAAATTAATAGCCCGTCACCTGATCCGCTCTCGCGTTTAATTCTGATTAAATTAGGTTGCTGGATTCATTGCGGGGGCTTGCGGGAGCCGCTGCACCGTTACGGAGAGGCTCAGATCCGCTGCGACCCGTTTCTGTCTCATTCCGACCGCGCTGAAGGTACAGACGGAGAGAAATGGAGGAAAAAATAAAAACAAAACCAATAAAACGACTTACACCACAAGTCTAGAGATGATCCAGGAGACCATTGCGCTGGGAAGGCGACAGGACGCGCTGTCTGCGGGGAGGAGTTTCCTCCAGATGACAGGCGCGTCCACAGGCGGCGGCGTCTGGACGCACACAGGCTGCAACGTGATGCATGCAGGACGGACGGGGCTGCAGCTCCATAGATGGCACTGTTGCATTGCAGCGATGCACACCGAGGCTTCATGGAGTACTGGGAGTGCTGGGAGTACTGGGGCCAGGCTTAGAAAATAAGAATAACAAGAATAAAGTCATATTTTTATGAATTCATTTTCATCTTATTTCAACGTTATTCTCGTAATATTATTATTTTTTCTCATTTTATTGCGACTTTATTCTGGTCACATTTCAATTTTATTGTAATATTTTTCCCCTCATAATACAACTTTATTCTGGTATTATTTCGTCTTTATTGTCATTGTCTACGATTTTATTCTCATATTTCCAACATATTCTTGTAATATTTAAACTTTATTTTCATAATAGTATTACATTCTCCTCATTGCTATTTTATTCTCATATTTTTACTTTATTCTAATAAATTTATAAATAATTTTTTCTCATATATAATTTTATTCTCATATTATTTCGATCTTATTCTAGTCACATTTCAACTTTATTGTCATAATATTTTTCCCTTCATATTCTTGTAATATTTCGACTTTATTCTCATGGCTTTCTTCTTATATTATTATTTTATTCTCGTGAATTATTTCGACCTTATTCTTGTAATTTTATCTTATTTTCTGAATATGACCCTAACATTTGGTCATAAATTAGTTCTGCAGAAATAATAATGGTAAATATTGAAGAGTCAACCAGTTGTGAATCTACAGACCAGTTATGTTTTTAAGTGTTTACTTCAGAGAATAGAGATACTTGTATCAAAATGCAGAGGATACATTTATCTGGCCTATAAACTGTGAACAGATTCATTGTTAGAGCTGCAGTATCGCGGCTTTGTCCAGACTGGAGCCTGTAATTCAAAATAAAGTCTGAGGTTCGGTTTCAGGGCAACAAAAGCTTCAGTGGAGGACAGTAGCAGGTGGAAACCCAACACTCCTGTTCTTTTAAAAAGCTGAGTAAATGTTTGGAACATGCTGAACCCAAGGCTCAAAGAAAATCACTATGTAGTCTTATAAAGTCACAACTAACGATTACTTTAGTTATCGATTAATCTATTCTGATGATTAATCGGATAAAAAAATAATCGCATACTGCAGATTTTACATTTAACCTGCTTTACACAATATTAGAAATATATTAAAAGATGCTAATTTCACCGCCACATATCTCCCCTCCTGTAGAAAAACTGACACTGTAACAGCAACAACCTTGAAATAAATACCGGATATTAATATCGGCCCAGTTTGGACTGATACCGATACAATGAAACATGGTCAAAATAATATGATACCGATATTAACGTCGATGTGGCACACAGGTGAAGAATTGACTCTTTTTTTTAAAAGTTTATTCGTTTTTTGTTTTTGTCCATCCACATAGAAAAATTATACACGCAATATTTAACGTTACACATGTTCTGCAGTAACCAGTAGCTCCACTTCCTTTGCATTTTGGAGAAAGAAAACTACAGCGACTCAAAGTCAAACTGTGAAGAAGCTGAAGCTTATTGAAAAACATGAGTGCACTGCAAAAACACAAAATACTACCAAGTACTTTTGTTCTAGTTTCTAGTGCAAATATCTCAGTGCACTTGAAATGAGAACTAAGTAGTAGCTTTCCAGCAGATGTAGGAGCTTGTGTTAAGTAAATAATTCCTTAATATTTATGAGAAAGTACTAGTTCCACAGGCAGATTATTTCACTTATAACAAAACATTTTTTCCATGTTAAAAGTGAAATAATCTGCCAGTGGAAATTTGTACTTTTTTTTTTTTTTTTTAGCAATATTAAGGAATTATTTTCTTAAAAAATCTCCTACATCTTACTGAAAAGTTACTTGTAAGTTAGTTTTCTCTCATTTCAAGTGTACCAAGAAATTTGTACTAAAATTAGACCAAAAATACTTGGTAGTATTTTGTGTTTTTGCAGTGAGGATGTTCTTTATACAGAGCAAAAACAAAAAAAGTCTAGTTTTTAGTACACTTCAAATAAGTAACTTTTCAGCAAGATGTAGGAGATTATTTTAAGTAAATATCACTTATTATTAATGAGAAAGTTCTAGTTCAACAGGCAGATTATTTCACTTATACCATGAAAAAAATGTCTTGTTAGAGGTGAAATAATCTGCAAATCAAACTGGCAATTTTTCATCAATATTAAGGAATTATTTTCTGAAAATAAGCTGAATACATTTAGTCTTATTTCAGTGTTTGTACTATAAACTAGACCAAAAATACCTGGTAAGATTTTGTGTTTTTGCATTGTAGGAGTTTTAATGTTCATAACACTTATGAGCACAAAAGAACAACAGATATAATCATGGAAATAGAAACAAATGAAAGCTCCGCCCATCACCTCTAGTGTTTCGAGTATCGCAAGCGAATTAATTCCTGGTAAACTGAACAAAAAGTTTCCTAAAAGATTAAAAACTTCCTCCCCAGCTGGTCAGTTTGGGTCATAAACACTGACATAGGAGAGCGAGAATAACCACTGTAGGCACAGAAGGCTGATCATACTTACATTATATACACCCCCATAAACCTTCTGATTGACTTTGGAGAACAAAGACGTAGATAAAGTCACTGCAGATAACAGAAAACATCACCTTTTTAATCAGGCTGGATTAAAATAAACAACCGTTGAAGCACAATGTTAACCCAGGTGACAATGAAGCAGCAGATGCTCAGCACAGGAGAAATGTGCAAAGTGCCTCTAACCGCGGCAGGGAACTCTAGCTCCTCAGAGCCGCCAGTCTGGACTGCATGGCTTCGATGTCTTCCTCTGACTCTTCGTCCGAAGCAGCAGCTGAGGTTCCCGGAACCTGAAGGTCCGGAAGCGGCTCCGTCACTTTGCTTGGAGCTTTACCAAGAGCCCCTAAAGGACCAGAGCAGAACCGGAGCAGAACCAGACATGATCAGCTTCACTGGGAACAACTAGGTTGTTGTAATAAATATAAAGAAATTAAAACCTGGAGAGTGGAAGGGTCAGGATAAGAGATATTACTAAAGAAAACAAATATTACAAAAATAAAATCATGAGAATAAAGTCAAATTATCATCAAAATAAAGTTGTAATAATATAAAAAAGACATAACATTACATGAAGAAAATCTTATTACCAGAATAAAGTCATATTAAAGTCATAATATCTTTATTCTGTCATATTAGATAATTATTTATTTATTATATGAGAATAACATTAAAATACTACCAGTTGTAAAAATACAAGACTAAAGTGATATTATGACTTTATTCCTATTAAAGTCTTAATATGAATATTAATATTGAGCGTCTGGTGAAGCTCTACTTCAGTTTTTACAAATAAAAAAATTCTTAGTCTGAAGCTGATGTGTTAATTATGACCTTCTTCTCACAATTTCATTTTATTTTTCTTATTCTTGCTCTAATACTCCATCATATTCCACAAAGCAGAAACGTGCGTTAATGTTTTGTCTTTAAAATCCCCACCTGCTGTGATCTCAAAGAGAATCTTGTCAACTTCCTCCTCTGCTGCTTCCTCCATCTCCTCTCCATCTTCCATGCTCTCAAACGTGTCCTCCAGCATTTCCTCAATTATTCCGGCCTAAAAGTTCAAATCTATGATGAATTATATTTGCTTTAATGCTAGCAAATATTAATCTTAGATTGTAGCTTGTATGACCTTCATCATCTCCTTTGAAAGCTCCATCATTGTGGCCTGGACCTCTGGGATTTTAACCAAGTTCTGCATGGCTTTCATGACCTCTGTGCTCTTCTGCAGCGCTCCAGCTACTCGAACCACAGCTGGAAAACAAACAGACGTGTTAATTAACCGACTGAGCAGAAGAAAAGGCTGTGCTCCGTCACTCACTCACCCAATTGATTCTTCATGCTGAGAAGCACCGAGTTCATCTGGGCTTTGGAGGCGTAAAGTTTTGTGACGGCTCGTTTCGACTGAATCATCTCCTTAGCAAGGACGACACAAACATCTTTCTGTCCTTTTTTGGCAGCATCTTTGATGGAGCGTTTAACTTTCTCCTCCTCTCTTTGAATATCTGGAAGAAACAGGCATGAAAGCAACAATCACCAAGAGCGATTTAAATCCCAGAAATACACGACATTATTAGATCGATAAAATCATATCAACAGCTTCAGATTTAATTAAATATGTTCTGTTTAAATCCAAATTATTATAATGCAGTCAAATTAAGTTTATAGTGGTAAAAGGTAAATAAAGATGGTCTTTGACTTAGCAGAAATCTTCCTTCTGGATTGTTACTTTCGTTGTTTTCTTCTCCGAGAGCCTTATTACACATCAAATATGACTAAATTCAGTTACTGTGTGCAGATTAGTGATAAAAATAACGCTTCTTTATGTGACTAGTATCATGAAAAAGCCTGTTTTAAAACAGGTATAAACAGGTACAAATTTTAGATTAAAGACTCGTTTTGGATACTCAAGTTAAAACTATATGCACTCTTATTTACTGCTTGTAAAATACATGCAGTTGCAGTTTTGATGTAATTTGTTGCTATCTGATTATGTCCAGGGCTTACCTCGAATTTGTCTGTCAATCACTCTCATCTCCTTTCTGATTTTTTGAGACCACTCATTAATCTGGAACGACACATTGAAAAACACTCTAAGTTATCACACCAATAAAACTTTATAATATTTAAGTACAGGTAAAAACTGGCCTAAGGTAAGAGCAGCTGAAACATCATCTGGGTTTGTTTACATAGATGGGACTGACAGCTGATAGCAGCTAGCATGTATGCTAATAGACATAACTTCCACAACACTGAATAAAAACACTCACAACCAGCAACAGAGGTTTATTTTCTTTAACAGGACATAAGTCAGGTATTGGGTCAATAACAGTAGCAGTATTGATATTAAGAGAAATATTACCGTTAAGCATGCGGTGGTTATACTGACAGCTAGCGTTAGCCAGTTAGCTAAAGACGCTCCAGCAGTCATCTAATTATGAGCTAAATTCAACCAGACAGCCCAAATATTCACCATAAAGTATTTACCAGTTCTTTGGGGGGTTTATCCGGTGTCCTGCCGAACAGCCCCATGTTGTGTGCTGGGTTTCAACCGAACTACCCTCTCTGATTGAAGCTAGCTATATGGGAGAGGTTGTTCTTCGAGCACTTCCTGGTGTCTAACCCCGGGTCTCAAGGGCTGCGTTCCAACAGGAAAACACCTTCAGTCCCTACGGTTCTCAGCCACTAAACAAGCCCGGTAGTGTAGAAGCGCGACAGAAACCGAACGAGACGCTTACGACAAAAAAGTTGTGTTAAAAAAACAAAGCAGAATCCAGCCCAGAAAGGTAACTGAATCAATACTAGCGATTCTCATTCTTACAGTTTCTAAACTCTAATTAAATAAATTAAAATTCTAAATTATCATCCATCGTTATCATTATAAACTGCAGTTATTGATATTAAATGAAAAAAACAAAACAAAATTGACAATATGATCGGAAATGTCCTTTTTGCTATTTTCTCCGTTTCTTGTTCCACAAAAGTATCAAGTAAAATCGAAAATGTGATTAAATGTGTCCAGCTTAGTGATGTAAATCAAACTTTTTTAAGTTCGTGGTTTTTTAAGAACAATATTTCTGTCTGCTATGAATGCAGTGCAGTCACCATACTGCAAAATAATTAATACCAAAAACCTCAAACAAATGTATATTTAATTTAAAAAACGTTTTATGTGTCTGGGTCTATTTACACGTCTAATTTCTATTAGATAATTATATAGACCTTGTCACAATAAATTGTTGCAAAATTATTGGCTTAGTTGTCCTTACAAAATTGATCAGATTAAATCATTGATCCGAAAGAATATCAATAAAGTATTTTTTAAAATGTGTATTTAAATAATAAATCATATTTTGTCATATTTATTAAATATGTAATTATTTGATAAATATTAATAATATTTAAATACGTTTAATAATCATTTATAAAATTTTACTAATACTTAATATTTAAGTAATGTTATTTAATATTATAAAATATCAAATATTATTTCATATTAAATTTAATGAGCAATGGTGCGTGTAAAGTGAATTTCATTCAGTTAAATAATATCAATATGCTATTAATTCCATTAAATCATTTTTTATGTACTTTTTACTTTTAATTAACTACAAATACATTGATGTATTTAGTTATTATTATTATTATAACTATATTATTATTATTTTTATTATTACTATTATCATCATTATCATTATTATTACTAAATTAAACAAGCGTGTGTGTGTGTGTGTGTGTGTGTGC
>VMRN01000003.1:10971616-10986578 GCA_010277015.1 Poeciliopsis turrubarensis | reverse complement strand
GTGTGTGTGTGTGTGTGTGTGTGTGTGTGTGTGTGTGTGTGTGTGTGTGTGTGTGTGTGTGTGTCCGCTCTGAGGCAGGTGGCTGAGGACAGAAACTCTCACCTGACATGATGAATTCAGAGCAAACGTGCTCGCAGCGTCACCGTCTCGCTTCGGTGACGTAAACAAGCTCCACTTTCAGCGTGAGGTTCTAGATTGTTCTGTGATCGATTGGCTGAGGCACCAATGACGTAAAGCACAGCGAGCGCGGCGCAGCCAATCAGCGCGCTCTGGGGGCGGATTCCAGAAGCATCCTCGCAGTCAGCGGCGCTGGGTGATGCTAGGAGCCTCGGAGTTGGAGAATCCGCTCTGGATCTGGTCTCTTCAGGGATTACTCTGAATGAGTTTGCTATAAACAGCTCGGCTTACATAAGACCTGCTAATTCACTTTTGTTCAGCCCCGGGAAGCCTGGATTTGTTTGCAGAACTGGAGAACTAGACACATTTTGTGTTTTGCCCTTGTGTCGGTGCGGGTTTTGCGCAGGAAAACTCAGAGGGAAGGTGCATTCAGGTGCTCGTCATGTCAGTGGTTGGCATCGATGTGGGTTTCCAGAACTGCTATATCGCTGTGGCCAGGAGCGGCGGCATTGAAACGGTGGCCAATGAGTACAGTGACAGATGCACACCGTGAGTATTAACGTCGAGCAGCATCATGGACGCGGCTTGTTACGCAATATTTAGCCTGATGGACGCTCGCTGCGTGCTGTGATACTCATGAATCAGAGGCTCTGGTGTTTCTGAACTCCGGGCCAGGTGCAGGTCCAGGCCTGGTGCTGGTGGTTTCCTCTAAGAAGCAGTGATCTGAAGTTAAACCTGCAGCTCTTTAAATGCTTCTTTTAACCACTGAGTATGACAGGAGTGCTGTCTGTGGGTTTTTAACATGACACGGCGACATTGGGTGTTCCATGACCCTGTAAGGCTTTTCCACATCCTTAAAATTTTCCAGAACCGAGCCCAGAAATGCAACTGAATCAGCACTAAGGCGATGCTCACTTTCATCCAAGATGTCAGACATTTTTCTAAGTTATCAACATGCTGGCCTCAGCTTGTGCAAACTGCATTTGCAGCAGCTTCTTCCAGGGATGTGCAGCTGCACTTGACTAAAGGGAGCAGTGTTTTTTTTGTGGCAAGGTGAAAGTAGGGAGTGCCAGCCAGTGGGAACTGGATCGCATCGCACTGCGGGGACATTTATCGTATCGTTGATCATTTATCGTGACTAAATCCTTATCACAGTAAGATCTGATTTATTATCATGATAAATTTCAGTTATTGATGTTAAATGCAAAAATCAAAACTGACGGCATGATTGGAAATATTATTTTTGCTATTTTCTCCACTTTTTGTAAAAATATTGCCAAATTCAAATGCATCTACTATGTGCAGTTTAGTCATATAAGTCACTTTTTTTTTTAATTAAGAGGCTTCTTGAAGAAGCATATTTAAGATGAAAGTGTTTTTCAACGTGTTTTTTAAAATCATAATCTTTATAGTAATCACAATAGTACTATAAAATATTGCAGCACTATTCCCAAGTAGCACAGGAGCTATTACAGTGGCATAATAAAGTATTTAATCCATTACAAATTTATTTTGTTTTTGCTTTTATTATCTCATTTAAATGTTTCACATTTTCAAACAAATTTTAAAGCCAGTAAACATAAAACAGTTTTCAAATGATGGTTTTATTTGCTGTTCAGACCTGTGTGAAAACGTAACTTCCTCCTAAAACTTGTACCAGCTGCTCTTGAGTTTCTCTCGATCAGGGATGATGTGTTGTTTTTCTGGATCTTTTAGCCTACTTAGTTTTGACACACAAAACTAAAGGAATATGTAAGGTTGCACACACTTTTTCACAGTGCTGCTAAAGCTGATGATAGTTCCTCCGGGAAGCTCCTGTTCCCTGTTTCAGATAAGATGAGCTGAATTTTGAAAGTGAACTGGTTTATCTCACTGCCCCCGTTTGTGGCTCTTCGTCAGACTCCCCTGTTGCAGTTTCCTAATCTCTTCACTCTTTGTGTGAAATATTCAGCTCATTACTGATTGTTTTGCACCAACACAAATCATATCCCTATTAATGTACTCCTCTGCTCCGCTGCATTTAGGGCTTGTGTGTCTTTGGCCTCCAAAAACCGGATGATTGGAAATGCAGCCAAGAGTCAGGTAAGATCAGTCATTGCATTTTGTCCTCAAGTGATGAAGTAAAAAAATCTCCTATTAGCATTGTTTTATAAATCAGTTAACTCAAAAATATTATATAATATGTATAATATGCAGATGTGTTCCTCGTAGACTATGTTGTCGCATTTTAGGCAATAAAATGTTTATTTTCTTACTGAATTACTTGTTTATTTGCGTCTTTTAATGTATTTCTGATATTGTACAATGGAGACTTAAATGACAAATCAACAGAATGTGCTAATTGTTTCCTGAATAATCGCTTAATTGTCAGAAAAATCCATAGATTAGTTGATAATTAACATAAACGTTAGTTGCAGTCCTACAATGAAAATAACTTTTGATGCAATTGTGGTTTAATTGATGCTCACAGCCTTCTTTTAGCAAATGTTTCAATCTGTCTACTCCAGCTAATGATTGTTCGATTACTAAATTAGTTGGCAATTATTTCGATTAATGACGATTCATCTGATTAATCGTCTCAGCCTTAATGTCAAAGAGGGGTCCAGCTCACTAGCAAGGTGTACCTAATAAAGCGGCAGAGTCTTTATCTTGTATCTAAAAGCTCAAAATGTTTCTCCTGTTTTTCTACCAGGTCATAACAAACTTTAAAAACACTGTACATGGCTTCAAAAAGTTTCACGGCAGAGCGTTTGATGATCCGTTCGTCCAATCAGAGAAGAGCAAGCTGCCTTACAGCCTCGACAAGCTAGCCAATGGAAGCACTGGGATTAAGGTGGAGCACTTTACACACCGCGGTCCTGTAAATTATCCGTTTACTGATATTTCCCCTGCTCATGGTTTACAGGTGCGCTACCTGGATGAGGAGAAGGTGTTCACGGTGGAGCAGATCAGCGGGATGCTGCTCACCAAACTGAAGGAGACGTCAGAGAGCGCGCTGAAGAAGCCGGTGGTGGACTGCGTGGTTTCTGTGAGCGATGCAGAATGATGTCAGCATTAGGGTTGTTGCTTTAAGCAATAATCAATTAATCACATAATGAGTTAAAATGAGCTCAATAATTTCCATTTGCAACTTTTTCTACCAAAACCTGGATGATAAAAGTTTTCAGCTTGGTGCTTTTGTCTCAACTAGCCCTTTAATTGAAAGGCAATTACCTTAAAATTCACATTATTTGTTCTTTCTGTTGTTTTATTCATTTATTTATTTTGAATATTTAAAATGTCTTCCAGCTCCAACAATTTTATTGTTTATCACAATAACTTCTGGGACAATTTATCGACCAAAACTTGTTCTGGTGACAGACCTGGTCGCGTAACTCAAAGCTCCAGGGAGATTTCCTGAACTCTGGCTTCTGGTTTTTCAGGTCCCGAGTTTTTTCACAGACGCAGAGCGGCGGTCAGTCCTCGATGCGACTCAGATTGCAGGGCTGAACTGTTTGCGACTGATCAACGACACCACAGCAGGTCAGAGTTGTTTAGTTTACGCTGAGAAAAAGCTCAAGGAAATGATAAAGATGATTTGTTATTCTTTCTTTAATTGGTTAGGATAAGTCTAAACATGTTCTGTAAATTTTTTCCACAAAATCATTCTTAGATAATGAGAGTTTAGTCTGGTCAGTAATGCTTATTTGGAGCTGTTTTTGCACCTCTTGTCACTTTAAATGTCAAATGTGAAAATGGCTACAAACAGGTGCATAATTATACAACCATACATTTGAAAAGCAAAAGTGGAGCCTCTGGCACAATCAATAATTTAATTATCATGTGTGTTTTTGTTATTGACGCGAGTTTTGTTTTTTGGTCAAATTTAAAGAAATAATGATTGTTCATCCACTATAAATAAAATTAAATACACAGTGTATTGCTGGGCTAACTATTAAATAAGGGGTTAGTTGCAATATTTATTTATTATACAAATATTAAATGTAAGATTATGTAGGTGGACAAGAAGTGGGAATATTGAATATGTGAAAAAATATGTACGTTTTGACATTATTTGTTTAATTAAGGACTCCCATTATTCTAGTACTCCAGTAGAAATTATTCTAAAATTATGCTTTACAAACTTTTTTAAAAAAACACCTTTTCTTAGTATTATACTTCATACTGTAAGTATTTCTTTGCACATATTCAATAAATAAACAAGTGGTTTCTGGATAGTAAGTCAACAGCTAAACATTTGCTGACCAAATGAGCTGGAACTCAGTTTGGGTTGCTAGGTAACGGGGCTGGGCTCGGCAGGGGTTGCTAGGAAACGGCCTGTGGAATGTGATTCAACATTTGGGAGGTTTTCCTAAACTGCTGACTTTCCAGATAAAAAACACATTAATTTACAGTCAAACAATACCTGGGTGGGATGTTTTAAGTGCTTGGGCTGTTTTTAGAAGCAGTTGAGACCCAAATGGAAGTATAAAAATATGAATTTTACATTACAATAATCCCAATAAACACTTTATTCTGAACAGTGGCGTTGGCTTATGGCATCTACAAACAAGACCTCCCTGTGCCTGAGGAGAAGCCCAGGAACGTGGTGTTTGTGGACATGGGGCATTCATCGTTCCAGGTCTCCATCACTGCTTTCAACAAGGGGAAACTCAAGGTGAACCTTTCCTTCAGCCTCATGTTTACACAAGATTTTCTGATTTGAAGTTGGGCTCAGTCGTCTCGATCGTTCATTAGGTTCTCGCCACAGCGTTTGACCCGTACCTCGGAGGGCGTAACTTCGACGAAGCCTTGGTGGATTATTTCTGCGAAGAGTTTAAGACAAAGTACAAGCTGAACGTGAGGGACAACCCGAGGGCTTTGCTGCGGCTGCATCAGGAATGCGAGAAGCTGAAGAAACTCATGAGCGCCAACTCCTCTGACCTTCCTCTCAACATAGAGTGCTTCATGAACGACATCGATGTTTCCAGCAGGATGAACAGGTGTTTCTTTTAGAGCAGAGGTGTCCAAAGCACAGACAGGGGCCCATTTTTTGTGGCCCCCAACTGCAGTTCTGGAAAGATAAAACTTTATCACATCCAGCACAGATGGCAGATGCAGATGGAAATGTTTTATTACAATGGATAGTGTTCAGGTTTTGTAAGACAAGGCCTCTGGATGTTTCACCGACTTAAATTTAAGACATTTTAAGACAATTTTGAAAAGCATTTAAGACCTATGTCTCTAAAGAAATTGTACAAACTTCATCCAGGTGGCTGGTGATAAATTTGCATTTACCCATTATAGACACAAATAACTAGCAAGTGCATATTAGCAGCGAGTTAAAGGTAGGCTTCACTATCTTGAGTCACACTTAAGTAACCTTTTGTACCACATTTTGAGCAATTCTAGCCATATTTTACACAAATCGCCCAGACTATGTCATGATTAGATAAAGATTAATGATCACATTTGAGTTACAAATGATTGTTTTTATGATTATTTATTTAAATGCAAATTCTGTACACATTATATTAAATTTGTTGGTAGATTATTGTAATTTGCCCCCTGCAAAAAACACAATGATAATAGCAAAGTTGGTGGAATCAGCAAACTCGCTCACTCTTTGGTTACCTAGCAACTCGCTCACTCTTTGGTTACCTAGCAACTCGCTCACTCTTTGGTTACCTAGCAACCCGCTCACTCTTTGGTTACCAAGCAACTCGCTCACTCTTTGGTTACCGAGCAACTCGCTCACTCTTTGGTTACCTAGCAACCTGCTCACTCTTTGGTTACCTAGCAACCTGCTCACTCTTTGGTTAAATAGCAACTCGCTCACTCTTTGGTTACCTAGCAACTCGCTCACTCTTTGGTTAAAAACAAATCAATAATTATTGATAACAACTGATATGAAATTCTTACATCATATGCTTTTCAGCCATACCAGTCAGCAATAATTTGTATGAAGGCTAGAATATTTGCTTATTAATACATTCTATTTTAATGACCATCTTTAACAGAACATTGTAATCTTGATATCTTTCTTTGTGTGTCGACAGGACTCACTTTGAAGAAATGTGCGCTCAGTACCTGATGAGAGTGGAGACGCCGCTGAAAACGGCCTTTGAACAATCGAGTACGAACCTTTGAAGGTATGATCTCAATCTGATAACCAGCCACAGTTTTCCTCAGTATTCCCTGTGTTTTTTTATAATAGAGTTGAGTCGGGACGACATCTATGCAGTGGAGATTGTAGGAGGAGCCACGAGAATCCCGTCCATCAAAGAGAGAATCACCAAATATTTCTGCAAAGACGTCAGCACCACGCTGAACGCTGACGAAGCTGTAGCCAGAGGCTGCGCGCTTCAGGTGGGAATCCTCTGACAACAGCAGCCGACTCAGGAAATTAGCCCTTAACAACCCTTTGTGTTCTTCTGCTTTCGGATGCAGTGCGCAATTTTATCTCCAGCGTTTAAGGTGCGGGAATTCTCCATTACGGATGTGGTTCCGTTTCCGATCACTCTCCGCTGGAAGTCGCCCACAGAGGATGGACTGGGGTAAATATGTTGTGGTAGAAGCTAACCCAGTTAGCACCATGTTAAATGACTGACGGTCGAGATTGAAAAACAATTCGGGTTTTTGGAGATTAATTTTTTTGTGAAATGTAGATTTTTTTTTCATCAGTGCACTCCCATCTTGTTTGACAAGCATGTTTTACAGTTTTTGTTTATTTTTAAATATTCGGGTCAGGCTTTGCCATAGCATTACCAGAATTAAGTCATTTTAGGAGAACGAAGTTTTAATTTTATTAGAACTTTTATGCAAAAAATTAAAAACTTAAATCAGGAATGTTGAGTATCTCAACACATCAACATCAAATTAAAGTGAGTTTTCAGGATTCTGAAGTGATGTCTATCCAAGCTTTCTGCTTCTGGTAAAATTACGTCTTTATTTTACTTATATCATGACTATATTGTTGTGATTAAACAAAAATTCTTGTTGCCTGTCCCTGTTTCTCCGTCGTCTAATTCACAGAAGAGATAACAGAAATAAAAGCCACTTTTAGAAAATATTTTCTATCATTTGGAATTTCTTATTTAAGAAAGAAAAAGAGGAAAAAATTATTAAAATCGGATCTGACATGAAAGAAAATAATTTTTTTTATCTGAATCGCCCTAACTGGAGGTTTCTTTCCGTTTCCTGACGTTGGTTTTTCCTCTGTCGCAGAGAATGCGAGGTTTTCGGTAAGAACCATGCTGCTCCATTTTCCAAGGTGATCACATTCCACAAGAAGGAGCCCTTTGACCTGGAGGCGTTTTACAGCAATCCTCAGGAGCTCCCCTACCCGGACCACAGGATAGGTACTGGTGCTGATTCTGCACTTCTGCTGCTCCTGCTTTCACAGAAAGAAAACCTCATCCACAGCTCCATGGAAAAATAAACCCATTCACTCCGTTTTTGCATTTTTATTAGACCTGAATGTTTCAGATCGCAAAATATATGAATATTAAAAATATTAAGGCTGAAACAATAATTTCATCCTTAATTTATTGTGATTAATTTGATTAGTCCTGATTATTTATGATTTATTAATCCTTATTAATAATGCTTAATCATAACCAATTAAGCACAATTAATAATGACTAGTACTATTATACATGATTAATCGTGATTAACTGATTATTGAAGTAATCGTCAACTAATTTAGCTGTCGATTAATTGTTACACAGACTCAAAAAAAGACATTTGCTGAAAGATCAACATATTCAGTGCAGTAATAAAGCTCAAATTGTACAAAAAATAAATACATTAAATTTAAGACATATTTACATCTAATGGTGTTTTTTCTTTCCACTCCCCAGGTGGAATAGTTTTAGCTTCATCTGGTTCAAATTCACAAAAGAAATGCTTTTATTAGACAATAAAATCTTTATTTTCTCATGTAGAAAATGTATTTAATTATCTGCTTACTTGCAATGTATTTCTAATATTGTAAAATCAGCAAAATGTGGCAATTTGTTTAATCTGATTGATTAATCGTCGGTATAACCGATTAATCAATTAATCGTTAGCTGCAGCCCAAATCACAGTTATTTCTTAATCTGACAGTGAGGAGCAATTACTTTTCCACATTATGGCAGGTTGGTTTTTTACCCATAATAAATCAAATGTTAATTTGAAAACTGCTTTTTGTATTTATGTTTGATGCTCTGAAACATTTTAATTTCACTGAGTGGCAGGTTCATTCATTCATGGTCAATAACCTGTTTTTCTTCTCTCCATCTGGTGTCAGGCTGCTTTTCAGTGCAGAACGTGGTTCCTCAGCCAGACGGAGACAGTTCAAAGGTAAAGGTCAAAGTGCGCGTCAACATCCATGGCATCTTGAGCGTGTCCAGCGCGTCGCTCATAGAGAAGCTGAAAGGGGAAGCGGAGGACATGCAGATTGAGTCGGAGCCACCGATGCAGAATGAAGGCCGAGCAGAGGAGCAGGTGAGTTTCTGATCTCCACCATGTTACACTGAAAGCTGCAAAAAAAATACAATATTCTTTGTTAAAGGCGTCTGACACCTGAGAAAACAGTGCAGCATTTTATCTTAGATTTAGACAGTAATGTGCAAAATCAATCAAGTTACCTTGTATCAATAGTTCCTGACTGTCTTTTAGGGTCCTTTCAGAACCTGAACATTTCCAGAAAAATTGGTCTATTTTTCAATTTGTTAAGTGATTAATCGCAATTAATCGTGATTAATCGATTACTGAAATAACATCAACTACTTTAGTAATCAATTAATTGAGTATAGAAACTCAAAAACAGGGTTAGGGTGATAAAGTACAAACTTATTTTAAAAAATTGCATTTAAGATAAAAAGAAATGATCTGTTCTTTTAGGAAGATGTTCTTCCTAAAACTTAACAACCGGCAAATTATGTGAAAAACAAAATAGGTTTTGCTACCGAATAAATAATCAGTTATTGCAAAAAAAAAGTCAAATGATCCACACCTAATCAAACATTCACTAAAAGAATATTACGTTATCGCATTTTAGGCAATAAATTAATCAGAAAAATTGGTTTGTTTTAATTTAAGTGATTAATTGTGACTAATTGGATAAAATTCTTCAAAAAGGCCAAATAAATTATTGTAGGAAATAAATCTAAACAACTGTTACAACCTGTGATTGCAGGATGATTGAGTCTGACACAAACCAGTAAATTTTTTAAAAGTTAATCTGGATTTTCTGTCCTACAAACTCAACTTGTTCTAATTTCTGCACTTTGAATCTTTGAAAACAGCAAAAATGATGCAGTTTGTCCCACCAGAAACATAAGAAAACATATAATTTATGTTTACTGAACTAACTGAATGCGTTTTGGTTTAGAGCAAAATGCAGGTGGAGCAGGAGGGTCAAGTTCAGGCGGAGGGGCCGAGCGAGGACGGCAGCTCCAGCACTAAGGTCAGTCAGGGGTCATTCAGTGGACTGTTTCTGACAGAGTGTTTCAAGTCTGTCATGACATGCTTAACAACTCAATTTCTGGTCATATATTTTACATCAACATGACCCGTTCCTGCTAATCCATGTCATTTGCTTTTGCCACTCTTCATTAAATCTGTCATGATTTACGGTTTGAAAGCCGAGAAGAGAGATGAGGGTGTTTGCGCGTCCTTAAAAAGTCTTGAATTCATGCATCTAAAACAAAAGCCTTAAAATGTCTCAAATTTATTTTAAAATATGTAAGTTGGCCAAAAATACTTGAATCACAAATCTTTAAAATGTCTTAAAAAGTCTTAAATTTGACGCGCTGAAACCTGCAAATACCCAGGAGATGCTGGAGTCGTCTCTTTGCCTGAAGACATGCAGGACTAAAATACATAATTCACACTATCTGTACTGATTAATTTAACTACATGGAATAATATTTCAGCCACAAGACTTTTTTTTTCTCTGACGAATGTGCGTCTGTTGTTTTGTCCAAGGAAGGGGCAGCTGCAGAAAAGCAGGATGCAGCGGCTGGAGGCAGCAAGCCAAAAGTGAAGGTGAAGAGTATCGATCTTCCCATCGTGGCCAACAACATTCGGCAACTGGACGGAGACGTTCTTACGAACTTTGTTGAGTATGAGGTGAGAGATGCCGCCGTTAAAAAGCTGAGTCATGATTTCTGTTGGGCACCCCTGACTTGCAGCAGTCAGTTTAGATCCCCTTTTTTGGGGGATCTAAATTCTCCCAGTTTATGTTTTCATAGCACTGACTATTTTCACTTTCGACTTTCTTCCTTCCAGCGTCAGATGATTTGCCAGGACAAACTGGTGAAAGAGCTGAACGACGCTAAAAACGGCGTGGAAGAGTACGTGTACGACCTGCGGGAAAAGCTCTGTGGGATTTATCAGAAGTTCATCACCGAGGAGGTAACTTCAACATCTTCACTTTAACGGCACGTTTTAGACGGAGCAGGCGGACCGACACAGTTCTCCTTTGGTGACAGGACAGTAACCGGCTGACGCTGATGCTGGAGGACACGGAGAACTGGCTGTACGAGGAGGGAGAGGACCAGCCAAAAAACGTCTACGAGGAAAAGCTGGGCGCTCTCAAGGTTTCACTTCATCATCGCACTTTCAGATTGATAATCAACGTTATTGATTGATTTCATTTTGGGGTTTTGAAGATTTAATCTGGATTTTTTTTTACTAATGCATTCCTTGGGTTTTTGTAGTTAAGATTAGTGGCGGCCATCTTGTTTGACAAACATATTTTCCAAACAAGCTTCTGCTTGTTTGGACTTTTTATGGGTTAAAAACGGGAGGTTACGACACAAGTTTGACATTTTTTCAGATATCTAAATCCGAAAACAAATCAATAATTATATATTTATATATCACAGAAATTACTTTATTTGTGTTGTACATTTTTTAATCTGGAACCTGAGTCCAAATTTCGCACCACAAACAAGCACGGTGGTATGGCAATAAAAAATCCTTTAATCCTTCAATATGAAATGCATTGTGACACATTTTTCAGCCGTATTTCCCATATCTACTTTCTAATCTACCTGAAATCTGCTGTTTTCATTCATGTCACGTAATTTTCACAGATGTTTGGTGAGCCCATTCAAGAGCGGCACAGAGAAAGCGAAGAAAGGCCAAGAGCTTTTGAAGAACTGGGGAAGAAACTGCAGCTCTACATAAAGTTTGTAGATTCCTACAAACAGAAGGTAACAGAAGGTCTTTAATTATCCCCTAATGAACCTCAAACCTGTTCCTAAATGTCTTCTTCACTTTCCAAAGGACGAGCGATTCTCACATTTAAGCCCAGAGGACGTGAGCGCTGTGGAGAAATTTGTGAATGAAAGCATGGGCTGGATGAACAACAAAATAAACGCACAAAGCAGAACTGCAATAACTCAAGACCCAGTGGTTAAAGTAGCAGAAATCATTGCAAAAATCCAGGTATGGATAAATATTTTACAAAATCCTCCATTAGTGAGATTTACATTGAGGCTGAAACGATTAATCAGATTAATCACGATGAATCAAATACTGAAATAATTGTCAACTAATTTTATACAATTAATCATTAACTCAAAAAAGATCATATTCTGAAAGAGCAACATATTCAGAGCATAAATTAAGACAAAAATAAATATTTTTTGTTTTTAAGATTAAATTAAAAAATAAATATTGTGAAAATGTTTGACCCAAACTCAGGTGGAAGAGTTTTAGCTTCACTGGTTCTAATTCTATGAAAAATGTTTCTCGTCATCTTTTCCTGCTCATTATTAATCAAATAGGATTAATAAAATAAAAGATAGCTGACAGACTGAGGTTATTGATGTCAAGTCAAACAGAAAGCGCTGAACTTTTCATATTTTGATGATAAAAGCATTTTTCTGCTGCAGATAATCAATATTCAAATAATCAGGTATACATTAAATGAATGCATTTTAGGCAATAGATTGTTTATTTTTGTATTTAAAAAATGAATTGAATTATTTAATGTTTTGCTGCTGATGTTGCACAAAAAATGTATTAAAAGAAATATCTGCAAATTTTAAAAATCTGATTAATCGATTAATCGCTGAAAGTAATCGTTATTTTCACTGATAACCAACCCTATTTTCGACCTGCACATTTTACTAACTTCCTGTTTCTATCCAAATCAGGAACTGGACGATGTTTGCGGCTCGGTTGCCAACAGGCCAAAGCCGGTCGCGGAGGAGCTGTCCGACGTTGGCGAACAGGCGGCTCACAACGGCCCCACAGCCAGGCAGGAAGCAGACGGGAAGGGAAGCCAGCAACCAAAGCCTGGAGCGAAACACATGGAGGTGGACTGAGGAGCGGACTCTGACAATCATCGTTCTGCATCATGCCCCTGCTAGGAAGTAGAAAAATAAAGTAAAATCTGGACGAAACGTCTCAGCCGTCACCAGCCTCCTCCGTGGATTGTTTTTGTGTTCTCTCCCATCAGACTTTAAGCCTTCAAACCGTTTATTCCCACGTGTGACAGTGCTGTGTTTTACTCTCTCACATCTCCCACATGCAAGTAAAAGAGTTCTGTAACTGGTTAAATTCAGATTATACCAGAAAGATCCATCCAGTATCACCAGTAATCCCAAAGACCATTAAGAATAATAAGTACTGTCCAAGCAACTGTTAATGCAGAACAATTAGTTCGACTGCGAAAATACAAATCCTGTATATGTATCTGTTTTTATTGGGTTAAAGTGATGCTGATGTCTAGAAACTGTAAATATGATTTTAGTAAATAAAATCAGACTGGATAAATATAAATGTCTTTTTCCTAATGTTGCAAAACCATATTTACTCTGTAAAATCCATGTATATTTTTATGACTTCCTGTTTTTTAGTCATAAAATGCAAAATTAGCAACAATTATTTAAACCTAAATGAAAAAAAAAAAATATTCTTTTCACATTCAGTAGCTCTGCTGTGCCTCATCTCATGGCAACTGAGGACTGTCTCCAAACAAAATGTTGCCATTATTACCTGTTTTTCATTTAGTTTATCCAATTCTGATTATTTTTTTCTTCAAAATTGCTGAATTTTATAATTTTCCCAGTGAGCAGAGCCTCACCAGGACTGATCAGCCTCTAAATGCACTGGCTGCCAGTCTATGGGCGAATGTTCCTCCTGTCCGAACGTCTAACATATGAACTGATCACGGTGCTTCTTCTGCTTGGTTACTTCTTGCTTGTTGCACCTTGGACAGTGTACATAGTTGAGCATTGTTTACATTAATGCATTGCCTTAAATGCTATGTTTAATGATGCAGACAGTTGTGACATGGGCAACTGCCCAGGCCGTTATCTTTTTAGGGGTGGCAGGAGACCTCTGCGGATTGTTGCACAGAGATGGAAGCAAAGCAAAATGAGTTTGAATTGATAGTAATACTGGTTAAATTTATTTATGGGTTCTTTATGGGAATGTGGATCTTTCAGATCAATTTGAGAAGCAATTTTGTTAGGTGCACTTAATTTTATTGTGTCATGTAGGCGCTGGTCTTGGTCTTGGGTTAAGTGGTCTTGACTACAGCACTGTGAGGCCTTTCCACCACCGATCTGTTGGATTTCTTTCAAAATAAATGCCTCTAGTGGCAAAAAAGTGAAGTTTGTGCTATGTTAGGACAGGAAACAGATGTTTCCATCCCTAAAATTATAATGCATAGAATCACATATCTAAGTCTAAACTGCCACTGAGAGTAAATACAATAAAAACATGATTTATCTGTGGCATTGTTTTTAAAATGTCACATTTCTGATGTATTAAAATTAAATATGATAGTACATTTAATGGTATTGTATTAGCGATTAGGTAATGCATTCAGCAAGTACTTTTACTTTTAATACTTAAATATTTTTAAAAGCCTCTTTTACTGAACTAAAAATGTTAATGTGGTACTTTTACTCGAGTACATTTTTCTGTGTATTTGTACTTTTACTTAAGAACATTTTTTGAGTACTTTCCCCACCACTGGGGTTAGTTTTTCCTCTATTATGGCTTTATGCATTAACTGCTCTTATATAACAAAGCCCTAATATGTTCAAAGAAAAGAGCAAAGATTACATGAAACACTATGAGACTTTCCATGTAAATGTAATTTTACAGGTTTTTTTAATATACAATATTTGAAGTGCAGCAATAAATACATTTTTTGAAGTCATTCTAGTTTATTATGGTGCAATTGCATATAAAAACATTGGTAATATACCGTGTTGTTCCTCTTTATTCACGTTTTATGCATGAATTCGTGAAACAATAACGCCATTCAGCTCAGATGTCAAGCAGCTTTATGTACGGGCCCTTTAAATGGGGGCGTGGCCTAGACTATTGTTGCCAAGAAACGTCGATGTGACGTCGCCACCAAGTAACGGGCGGATATTTTCAAAATGGAAGAAATGTCAGAGTTTTGGAGGGGAACGAGAACGCTAAGTTTCTTTACCTTCTGAGAGCGGCTACAACGGGGCTCCATGATTTCTGTCGACCGAAGATCATTTTCACAAACCGGCGCTGACCTGCGAGATCGAAATCCAGCAGGATGAGCGTTTCAATCGGCGACAAGATCGAGGTGGGTCCCTTTGTTAGGCTAACGCTCGCAGCTCGCGCTGACTGGGGGTGGTGGACTTACCGAGCGTTAGAGGAACCACTGCTTCAAATACGCAGCGAAATAGATTCTTAGCACCGTTTATCTCAGTAGAAACGTCTGTGAATTGAAAATAATATTTTTAGAAATGTAATAGATGGTGATTTATCATAGTAGGACGGATATTAGTAGACTGGAATCAGTTCAAGCTAACTTGTTGTGGTAGACGACAAATGGCTATGGCGTCATTGTTGTTATTATTATTGGCATGAT
>VMRN01000003.1:10885921-10971516 GCA_010277015.1 Poeciliopsis turrubarensis | reverse complement strand
TATATATATATATATATAATGGTTACAAGGGGCTCTCCTGGTTCTCCTGGGACCTCATACGTTTGTAAACAGCAAGCTGCCTGGAAACAGCAGATGATCTCCTCGTTAGCGGGGAGAAAGCCGGGATAATTAAAGGTTTTGATTGGCCAGATGGCAGCGTCAGGTGACAGTTGAGGTTTGTTGTGGTGGGATTCTTAGCTGCTGGAGTGACCGTTCCTTTGAGCATTCAGCATGTCGCAGGTTAGAGGGACATTGATGTTTGATCAGAATATAGATTATTTCTCTTCAAGTTTCTTTGGTGATGAGGAGGCCAGTGTTTCATGCCTTGAAGCGGTTCATATTGAGGTGCATGCGTTTAAAGATCCAGCTGTAGGATTTTCAATATTAATCTGAAGTGAAAATATTGTAAATATTACATTTATTGTGTATTTTTCCTTCTTGTTGTAGGATTTTAAAGTCCTCACCCTCCTTGGCAAAGGCTCGTTTGCATGTGTTTACCGGGCAAAATCTGTCAAGACTGGACTGGAGGTTGCGATCAAAATGGTGAGATAATTTGGTCTTAGAATTACAAGCTGTTAGCAGCTTGTAATTCTAGCTGAACTGTAAACTACAACAGTTGGGTTATTAGACTTTAGTTACCTCCCAAGGGCTTCTCCTGGTTCCCTAACTACCCAGAGAGAAGCTCTCGGTTGGTAACGCCTTGTTGTCTAACAGATTGGCTATTAGCTCCAGGACTCAAACACTGCTGGCAGCTCAGTCCCACAGTGCTCCTCAGTCTGTTGTAGAAGGGTATAATTGCCTGTGATATTTCCATCTGCAGATCGACAAGAAAGCGATGCACAAAGCTGGGATGGTCCAGCGTGTGACAAATGAGGTGGAGATTCACTGCAGACTGAAGCATCCTTCTATCCTCGAGGTAATGTGTAGTTTATAAGTGTATAATAAAATATTTTATACCATATTGTCATGTAGAGTTTTGTGATTGAGAATTACAATCAGATATATGATTAAATCCACTGTTTCTAGATTTAGGTAATCTTGACTTTTTTAAACAGCCACATTCTGGAAAGCTCTGGGAAGCCAGCTGACTGGCAGTGTGTAGCTAATCATATTCTACTTACTCATATTCCAGTAACTCTGGACATGTCTCTTATATCTCATTCAAAAAACAAACATTTTTCTTCAGAAATATTTAGTTCACAGTTTCTTAGGTAGTGATCAGCCTGAACTACACAAGATTTTTCTGAGAAACTGGGGATTACATAGCAATCTTAGATTAAAGCTTTACTATTCTATCAATGAAAAGTAAGAAAAAAAGTTTCCACATTCTGCAGATTTTACATTTAAGCCTTTTTTATACCGTATTAGAAATCTGTTAAAAGATGCACAGTCAGCAGTAAGTTCCTTTCTAAATAAGAAAAACTAAATTTATTGCCTAACATTAAAAAAAATATTATTTTATCATTGTGTTGCTTGATTATTTGTAGCAATGGAGGGAACTGCAGCTAAAAGATACGTCTAACATCAACAGCTAAAAAGCTCAGCCTTTCTGCATAACATCAATGCCATGTATTGATTATCTGCTTATTTATTTATTTTTACCAATAAATGAATAGCTAAATGTTTTTTTCTAAAGCTCTACAACTACTTTGAGGACAGCAACTATGTGTATCTGGTGTTGGAGATGTGCCACAACGGCGAGATGAGTCGGTACTTGAAAGAGAGGAAGATGCCTTTTTCAGAAGATGAAGGTGAGCTGCAAGTTTTAAAAACACTCAATATTACTAACTTTTTTAAATCTAGTTTTTAGTTTGAATATCATAATACTTTTAAAGTAAGGTAAAACTAACCTAAATTAAACTTTTAGCAAGACATAGAAAATTGTTTTAAGTCAATAATTATTGAATTTTTATTCAGGTTATTTCATTTATATCACTGCTACTAAAACCTTCATCAAATTAAGGATCTATTGACTTTAAACTTTTAAGTTAGTTTTGCTTTATTTCAAGTGAACTAAGATATTTGGACTATAAACTACACCAAAATACTTGCCAAGATTTGTTTTTTATGTTCCAGAAAGCCTGTCACAATAATTTCCATTCTGATGATGATTATTTTTTTCAGGGAAATTTTGTTTTCAGAGATATCCTAATCCGTTTTCTTTATGGTTCCTGTTGTGTGTGGTTTTTCTTTCTGTTTTATTTATCATTTTTGTTTGTTGTGCTTTATTTTGGATATTTAAAATGTTCTCCAGTTCTAGTATCTAGTGTTTTGTTTTACCAAATTAAAGTTTATTGCTCTCTGAAAGAACTTGCACTATTAGTTGAAAATGCTCTCAAAACAACAATATTATTGTTTATCGCAATAATTTCTGGAACAATTTATCATCGGGCAATATTTATCACGACAGGCCGGGGTTCCAGTTAGATTTTTAAAACATTTGTTTGTTTGTGCAGCCAGACACTTCATGCATCAGATTGTGAAGGGAATGCTGTATCTACATACTCACGGCATCTTGCACCGCGACCTGACGCTGTCCAATCTGCTGCTGACCAGCAACATGAACATTAAAATAGGGGACTTTGGCCTGGCCACTCAGCTCAAGCTGCCCAATGAAAAGCACTTCACCATGTGTGGGACCCCCAACTACATCTCCCCGGAGGTGGCCACCCGCAGCGCTCACGGCCTGGAGTCCGACGTCTGGTCTCTGGGCTGCATGTTCTACGCCTTCCTGATGGGCCGCCCTCCGTTTGACACCGACACGGTCAAGCACACCCTGTCCAAGGTCGTGCTCGGGGACTACGAGATGCCAGGCCATGTTTCGTTAGAGGCTCAGGACCTGATCCACCAGCTGCTCCAGCGGGACCCCGCGCTGCGGCCCAGTCTCTCCGCCGTGCTGGACCACCCGTTCATGACCCAGAACCTGCTGGTCAGGACCAAAGAGCTGAGGCTGGGCGACGACAGCTCCATAGACAGCGGCATCGCCACCATCTCCACAGCGTGCACGTCTTCCGTGTCCGCCAGCAGCGGCACCCGCCTCCAGCGGCGAACCAAGCACGCGATTGGTCCGGCGCTGCCCAACCGGATGACGTACGTTCCTCCGCGGCAGCCGAGCAGCTTCGACAACGGAGACGGGTCCCGAGGACGGGCCGCTCACTTCGGAGAGACCGGACAGCCGTATTCCAGGTTCCTCCGGAGGGCTCGCTCATCGGACCGCTGCGGTTCTGCAGAACCGGGGCCGACCTCCTCGCAGCATGAGCTGGGCAGATGCCATTCAGAGGAGACTCTGACAGCGGTGGGACGGCCCCTCTTCCCCTCATCCTCCACTCCTCTTCCATTTTCAGACCCTGGCAGGCTTCCCTCTCCTCCCGTCAAGCAGCCCGCGCAGTAAGACCCGTCTGTTGGCCGGATCTCCTCTTCGGGTCTGAGATTGAGCTTTACTGAAGGTTTCACTTTGTGTTTCAGCTCAGGATATCTGCCAGCTCAGATCGTTCACCCACCAAGCTCCCAGTATCAGGACCTGGATGGAGTTTCTAACTGGCTCAACAGTGACGGTAGAGCTCTGATGTTTTAACGGCTTATGAGGTTAAAATTAGTTACGCTTCGACCTTCTTGAGGTCAAAGTGTCGTCGTGTCCTCTGACTCAGGGTCCGGCCCGAGGCCCACAGACGGCAGCGGCAGCAGCTTCCACAGCAGGGGCCCCCCCGGGGTCCACAGCTCCTGGTCCGAGCCCGCGGGCCGAGGTCCGTACCCCGAATCGTCCCGGGACGTCACAGCAGGAACGGACTTCCAGCCTCCTCACAGCAGGGAGCAGAAGAGGAAAACTCTGAGAGACGTTGTGTCTCCGCTGTGTGCCCACAGACTGAAGCCCATCAGGCAGAAAACCAAAAACGCAGTTGTAGGTTGAAATTCCTCTTTTTCTCAATGTGGGCATTTATCACATTGATTTATCATTACAATAAAGTTTAGTTTAATGATAAAAAACGGATCAGAAAGGTTATTTGCTTTTTGTTCTTCAAGGGCTTCAGTAAATTTAAAAATATGATTAAATGCATTAAATCTTTGATTTTGCAGGTGAGCATCCTGGAAACGGGTGACGTCTGCATGGAGCTTTTAAAATCCCAAAACGGCCAGGAAAGGGTTAAAGAGGTCCTGCAGATTTCCTGCGATGGCGCCATGGTGCGGTCACACGACGCACGCTTTGCCGTTTGCGTGTTTTTCGGCACGTTGTAACCGAGGTGGTGTTGCTGCTGTTGCCGTAGGTGACGATATACCAGCCCAACGGCGGGAAGGGGTTACCTGTGCTGGACCGGCCGCCGGCGCCGCCAGAGGACATTCTCATCTGCAGCTACGACGACCTTCCAGGTAAACAAACTTTATTTCTATCATAAATATCATAAACTTTTGGGTTTAAACGTGAGTTTTAAAGTTGAAGCCAGATATTTCCGTAAACTTAATAGAAATACTTTTTTAAATATTTTATCACTGTCTGAAGTTAGACTACATTTTTCTTGAATTACCTAAATTATTTATATTTGCTGAATTAAAATTTTTTTATATTAAATGTGAGCAGGAATGTAATTTACTAAACATAATCTCAATAAATATATAGTACTAATGACTCAGTAACTTATTGATCTGTGTAACTGAAATAAAGGTTATCTAGTATCTTACACTTTAAACAATGTTATTGAAATGATGGGATGTTTGTGTTAAATTTTGTTTTTATTTTCAGACCTTTTTGGTGTGCAGGGTGTTTGAGGGAGATATTTCAAAACATTACATTTTGTTAGATTTGAAGTTACCTCATCCAGACTGTAGAACGTAAAATATCACCACAATGCATTATTAATAACGGTAATAAATTATACCAGGTAAAATTGTACATTTGTATTTTCTTATCTACGAAGTTTGGTGCTGGTAAAGTTTGAAATCCTACCTTGAAAGTGCTTGAAAAGTTCTTGAATTTTACAGCTAAAAACAGTTTGAACTTGTTTCACAGAAAAATACTGGAAGAAGTACCAATACGCCTCCAAGTTTGTGCAGCTTGTAAAATCCAAAACTCCTAAAGTGACTCTGTACACCAAGTTCGCCAAAGTGATGCTGATGGAAAACTCCCCGGACGCGGACCTGGAAGTCTGTTTTTACGACGGTGAGTCCCAGATGTTGGGCAGATGTTGGACAGATGTTGGGCCGTCGCTGCAGAAGAGGCTCAGCTGATTCTGTCTCCGTCTTTTAGGAGCAAAGACCCACAAGACGTCGGAGCTGGTGCGGGTGGTGGAGAAGAGCGGGAAGTCGTACACGGTGAAGGGAGAAGTGGGTCTGAGCGGCCTGAGCCCGGAGAGCCGGCTCTATGTGGAGCTGTCCGACGAAGGCCATAGCATGTGTCTGTCACTAGAGGCCGCCATCACGGCGGAGGAGCAGCGGAGCGCCAAGAAAGTCCCGTTCTTCCCCATAACGATCGGCAGGTAGAGATGCTCTGATAAATACATGGAGCGATTCTTCTTTGTTCTCGTTCTCGTTCTTTTTGTTTTTCCTTTTTCTTTGTTTTTTCTTGTTGCTGTTTGTTCTCTTCCCTCTTGTTTTTCTTCTAGTACTTTTCTTTTTGTTTATTTTCTTCTTTCTTTTTTTTCTTGTTTTCTGTTTTTCTTGTTTGGTCCTGTTCTTGTTTTTTTCTGTTTTTCTTCTGTTGTTTTCATTCTTGTTTTTTCTTTTTGTTTTCATTCTTGTTTTTTCTTTTTGTTTTGCTTCTTGGTTTTTGTTTTTTCATTCTTTTCTTTCTTCACCTTCTAATTTTTTTCTTGTTCCATTCCAAGACTTATTTTGTTTTTGCTCCCTTATGTTTTCTTCTTCTTTGGTCTTGTTCTTGTTTTCTACCTTCTTGCTCTTCTTCTTCTCCTGAGGAGTCGTTCTGTGTGCTAATCTTCGTAGGCGGCCGGCCAGCTCAGAGTCTTTATCCTCCGGGTCGGCGCCGTCCCGGCCGGTTCCTCCTGATTTGGCGACGCCTCCTAAACCTCCACACATCACTCCTTCAGTAAGAGTCGCCGGCTCAGCATAAAGCCACAATGAATCCAGATCCAATCTGTAAAGATCTTATTTATTTTCAGATGATTTCCTACGATGGGTCGGATTTCACCTCAGCCAGCTTGAGTAAAAAATGCTCCCAGGACTCGGGTCAGAGCGCAGGAAAGGTGGTGAAGTCGATATTCGTGCCCAACGTCGGATGGGCGTCCCAGGTAAAAAAGAAAAAAAAAAAAGATCAAGATCGTCTCTGATCTGTTGATGGCTGCAGCTGTTAAAGCGTCGGGTTTGTTTCTGAAGCTGACCAGTGGAGAGGTGTGGGTCCAGTTCAACGACGGCTCCCAGCTGGTGGTGCAGGCCGGAGTCTCCTGCATCACTTACACGTCCGCAGAGGGCCGAGTCACCAGGTGGGAAACACAAACCGACTTTAAACGTTTTAAACTCTGAATATGCACAACTCACACCTGCCCAGACTGAAACGCCTCCATTCTCTAAACAATAAATCACTGATGTAAGTTATTGAGCTAATAGGAGATTAATTGATCACCAATTGTTTGCATCCTTACGATAAACAACCCAGGTTTTAAGGCGCGTTTCCTCTGCAGGTACAAGGAGAACGAGAAGCTGCCTGAACACGTCAAAGAGAAGCTGCACTGCCTCTCCACCATCCTGGGCCTGCTGGCCAATCCGGCGCCTCGTCACGCGCGCTAGCCGTCTGGAGAAAACGCCACGTTAGCATTAGCCACCGCCAGATCGTCGCCGCGCCGCTGTCGCTGTAAATATTCTGTCTGTATCTTTGCTCTTTTCCTTGTTTCATTTTTTACATGTACAGAAGACTGATTATGAAAAGATTTTATTTTTATAACATGTTTATAGAGTCTAAAATAGCCGTGTTGCAAAGTTTTCCTGTCTCATGAACTTGTGATGCAATAAACATCTGGAGGTGGAGAACTAGAGATCTGATTGGTTGGTTTTCTCTTCACAATTTATTAAAATTAAAGTATTTTCTATTAAATGTAAAAGTGAAAGTACAGTTGAGACCAGAAGTTTACATATACTGAATAAAAATATACTTCAGATACTTCTTTATCTCAGTGTATGAACTCAAACATTTCAGAAAAAATAGAAATTTGAGTTTGGAAAGTTGAAAATCTCTTGACAAAAACCTGCATTTTTTTCTTTTTTTACTTGAATTTTTTCATCTAAAGTCAAGTAGAAAATTTTCTACAAAACATAATTTTGAAATTGTCTAAATTTTCTAAAAGCAGGAGAACATTTGAGCTCAGACTGAAATCGTGGCCAGAAAAAAAAGACATTTTGAGACGGACCTCAAATTTCTGTCAGAAATTTTCTCAAAAAAAAAAAATAGAAAAAGTTTACAATTTTCCAAGAATGTTTTTGTATTAACTGAACTTTTCTGAATTTTTATTGTTTTGGAAATTTTTTAATTTTGAAAGTCAAAGATTTGCTAAAAGAAAGCCCTGAACGTTTGAGGTTACAGTAACTGCAGAAATTCTGTTTAGAAAACATCAGAAACTTCCATTTTTTTTCCAGAAAAAAATTTAATTAATCTTTTTCTTTCTGACAGAAATATATACATATTTTTTCTACAAGGGCCTTGTGGTAAAAATTGGTATTTACCAAACTGAATTATTCTAAAACAAGACATTTGGTCTTATTTAACTTCAGTTAGAAAAATAACCTGTAACTAACCTTTATTAAACACCTGAATGATTGAACAAAACCAGGTCACCATATTAAGACAACAGAGGTTTCACATGTTTATTTTTGCCTGTTGAACTGGCCTTAATTAAAAAAAGGTCAAAATTGTGGATCTTAATTACAGAACTCTTACAAAACATACTATATGGAATTAAGCCTCGGCGCATATAAACATTATACAAGACACCCAAGAAGTAAACATTGAGGTGAAGCTGGGAGCAGGAAACAGTCTGGGCTGCAGATTATTTTCAACGTGAAGAACAGGAAGTACAGGGAAGCGTTAGATTCTCCTGACCCCGCTGTAGTTCGGATCACCGGTATGGATTTAAAGGTTCTGGCCCAGAGAGATGCTGATGAGGAAGCTGCAGAGACAATTAAGTGGAAAAGAAAATGGGAGGAATGATCTCCAGGATTCAGGCTCAAAGGAGTGCAATCATTTACAGACTGAACCGCGGTTCTGGTTTGATTTGATCAACATGCGAGCCATTTTACTGTAAAATATGCTCAAAAACATCACTGCTCTCAGTTTATTTATATAAAACATTTTCCCATAAAATCTCAATAAAATAAAGTTACTCTCATTAGATGTCAAGACAAAAGTATAAACAAACCGGAGTAAAAAAAAAAAAAAAATCACAGTGAACACTGGGAACAAGAGCTGGACCTCCTCCCTTCACACGGATACAGCAGCTGGAAGAGGAACCGGGTCAGAACCGAGCTCAGCGAAGCGACGGACAGGAGTTCTGCAGGAGAGGATGAGCGACAGGAAAACAGATTCTTCCTTAAATCGTCCAGACCAGAAGTTTTCAAAGTGTGAGAGAGCAAATAGAAAACTGTCCTCATTTCATCGAAGCCTGAAAACCTGTTAAAGTTACTGGATGCTAAAATACCAAATACTTTTGGCTGTGCTAAATATTTAGACTGAAGCTAAATGTGTAGCTTCAAATTAAGTATTTAGTTTGAAGTTAAATATTTAGATTCCCCAACAAAACATTTTGTTTCACACTCAATATTTAGCTTTTCATGTAAATATTTCGTTTGAAGGCAAATACCTAGATATTTGTTTTAAGCTAAATGTTTAGTTTGCTGACTAAACATTTAGTTTCAAACCTTATTCAGCTTCACACTAAATATTCAGATTGCTAACTAAACATTTAGATTGAAGCTAAATATTTCACTTGCTAACAAAATATTTAGCTTCAATCTAAATATTTAGTTTGATCTAAATATTTCAGTTCATACTAAATATGATTCGCTAACAAAACATTTTGTTTCAAACTCAAAATTTAACTTGGTAACTAAATGTTTAGTTTCAACCTAAATATTTAGCTTACCAACGTTTAGATTGAAGCTAAATATCTAATTTGCAAACTAAATATTTGCTTTAAGGTAAATATTAAGCTAAGTAAACATTTCACTGAAGCTAAATATTTAGCAGCTAACTTAATATTTAGTTTGCAACCGACATTTATAAATGTTGCCCCATAGTGGAGCATCTTAACATCCAAACCATGAAACTCCAAACTTTAGATAATCACCAGAAACCAAAGTGATTTAGGAACTAAATATTTACCCATTTGCCTCCAGCATCGGCTTGGTGAAGTCGGCTAAATGTCTGGATATTTTTTCTGAGGAGCTCAGGCGTCTCACACTTTGAAAATCTCGGATCTTTTATTGTTTTAAAGTGATTTGCTCGTTTAAGGAGAGGATCCACTGGAATATCGGAAATCAACCCTGCAATTTCCCTGCAGACATGAAGGACGGGGAATGTGGTCGCAGAGAATCAACATCTGGAGCCAAACAGCTGCAGAAACGCCACCAAACTTGGACACGTGACCACGGATGTTCAACTCTTCTCTCAAACTAAACTTCATGGCACTTTGATAAGAACTCCCTTCTTCTGACCCGACAGCGGCCCGCAGGACCGCGGCCCGCAGGACCGCGACCCGCAGGGCCGCGACCCGCAGGACCGCGACCCGCAGGACCGCGACCCGCAGGACCGCGACCCGCAGGACCGCGACCCGTCGCACTGCGGATGTGCTTCAGTCTAAGCGTTTGGCGGGATCGGGCCTTTAGCCGCCGTTAGCCGCCGTTAGCGACCTCGCCTGGACTCTTTCTTTACAGCGAAACTGAACTCAGCCGTTCGGTTCCCAAAGGTTCACATTACAGTACTGATACAGTCTCATCGGACAGAACCAAATGTACAAAAAGGCAGAGAGGAAAGAAGCTGACACCCAATCACCAACAGTTTCAGTAACCACAGAGGAAAAGGCCTATTTTTGATTAGATACATTATTAACATCATAATTACTCTGATTATTATTCATCTTCATTATTATTATTATTATTGTCACCACTGTGATTTGCTCAGGAATCAAGCGGGCCGGGCCGGGCCGGGCTCAGTCACTGGGAGGAGGCTTTCGTAGCTATCGTGGAGACGCAGTGCTGCTGGAAGTTGGGCGACACGGCCGAGTTGCAGCCCAGTCTCTGCAGCTCCTTCCCGCGCACGCTGCTGCAGCAGCAGCACGGCGCCTGGGGGCCGGCGCCGCCACCACCGCTCACCGCCAGGCCTTTGGGCTGGTCGCCGCCGGGAACGAAGTCCGGGTTGTGGCTCTGCAGGACGCCGCTGATGTGGCTGAGCAGGTCGTTGAAGAACTCCGGAACGCCTTCATAACCTGGAAGCAGAGAAACGCTCAGGAAACGACGAGACGGAGCTCATTTCACCAAAAAACAGCAGAAACAAGAAAATAGTAAACATACTCACTGGGTTTATCATTTTAGTCATCAATTAATTGATTGTTTCTGACGATTAATCAATTATCCTGATTATTAACTGATAATTCTGATGATTAATCGGATAAGACAACTGGCTCATTCTGCAGATTTTTCATTTAAATCTATTTTATACCATATTAGAAATACATTAAAAGATGCAAACAAACAATTTAATTACTTTTTTGAATGAGAAAATAAATATTGTTGCCTAAAATGCAATAACATCCCTTTAGTGAATGATTATTTGCAACAAAAGATAATAGAAATATAAAGTACTTCCAACAACTTGTGAAAAGCTCAGTTGATTATTTTTGGGTTAATTGATTAATAACTGGATAACAAAAGGTGCTTAAGGTATTTTTTACAGACTGAACTGAGTGAAGCTGTTGCAGCCGAGACGTTTTCAGTAAAACGTGTTTATAAACAGATTGTCTTTTTTTCTCAAATGCAAAATGTATATATTTGTTCAGTTTCGGCTTTATTACTGCTGACTGTGTTGTTCTTTCTGAAAATGGCCTTTTTTGTATAATCCTGTAAAATAGACAATAATTCCAGTAATCAATTAATCACGATTAATTGTCTCAGCCATATTACTGACATAATTTTCTTACTTTGGAAAATAAAAAGTATGACACAAACTATTTGTATTTTCATAATTAAGCTTTTATAAGTAAAACTATCCAGAAACTTCAACTGAAAATTAAAGTTTGCTGTAGCTCAATCAGTTTTTTGTTATTCCAATAATTGATTAATCGCGATTAATCACGATTAATCCAATTAATCGTTCCAGTCGTGGGTCTAATACATCAATTAAAAGCAGATTTGGCTTCACCAAAATTTGCTTTAGCGAGTGAGTCAATGTGTAGACGTGGCCTTCAGTGATTACAAAAACATTTTTCATCTGATTAATCGTCAAAATAATTGATCGGATAAACAATTCTTCAGCTAAATTTAAGCTTCTGCAACCTAAACACCCCATGATTATTGACTGCGGGGTAAAATAGCGCTGATGCCGTTCTGATCCGAAACAGCTCAGCGCCACAGCAGCGACAGGAAGTCATCATTTTGAAACGGCTGCGACGAAGACCAGAGCGAAACGGCGCTGCAGTTCCTGACCCAACAGAGATGATTCAGAGCGAAGCCGCTCGTACCGGGGAACGCGTTGATGTCGATGACCGCGTGCTGACCCGTCTGGTTGTTGATGATGACGTCGATGCCGAACAGGGACACGCCCAGCGCCTGCCGCAGCGACCGGGACAGCTCCCTGATGACATCATCGCAGGGCGGCGGGGACACGCCCTCCACGTTCTCCCTCTGAGGAGAGTTAGAAAAGCAACAGGTGTTACGCTCTTCCAACGGTGAAATACAAGGTAGTTTAAATGTGTTACTATATAATATTGTTTATTACTGTTATTATTTGTTGTGATGAACTGAAATAAAAGCCAAATTTAATGTTTTGAAATGTCTCTCTTCCAGGGTTGACTGGTCTGATAACACTAACTAAAAAACAAACCCAAATTTAAATGAGTTTATTAAACGTATAAAACATAAAGCAACCTTTATTTCTGTGACACAAATCAATAAGTCATTGAGATGTTAGGAATATTAAATGTCAAAAAATAAAATTCAGTAAATTTCCTGTCAAGTTTTATGTCATTTAGCAAATAAAAATGATTTTGGTGAATCCAGGAAAATTCAAGCACTTTTCAAGACAGAATTTCAAACTTTTCCAGGACTGCATTTGGAGAAAAAGATAAATAAATAAAAAATGGGAAGAAATTATATAGTTTATTATTTGAACTAAAATATGACGAAATTTTCTTTCACCAACTTTTGAAAAATAAAAAGCCCAAATTTAATAACTTTGTTTAAAATATAAAATGATTAATAAGTCATTGAGCCATTAGAAGTAATAAATACTAATTACACTGGAACAATCCAAATAAATCGTGTTAAAGACCTTTCTGCTCAAATTAAATGCTTAAACACAACATAAACAGAAAGTTTAAAAAAATCTCTAAAATAAAATTCTTGCAAAGTTTTTAATCATTTAGCAAATATAAATAATTTGTGTAATTATAACTAACCTGAAACCAAACAAAATATTGAATTTAACTTCAGACTGTAACAAAAAAAATTAATTAAATAAATGTGTCTTTTTGAAAATATTTGGTTTCAACTGTAAGTAATGTTTTCTGAATTTAGGCATTTCATAAAATGTTAGGCTGCATTTTCTTACAGACAGTGTAGTTCGACTATGAAGCACTTTCCAAACCTTGGAAACCCCTAATTGAAATTAGAGGATTTTCAAGGATTTTCCAGCAAAACCCTGAATAAAGAAACACTGAGACCCACCGAGGTCAGGTCTGAAGACGACTCGGGTTTGGAGACGTTGTGGCTGTTGAAGAAAATGGCTTTTCGTTCTGAAAGATGAAGAAGAAACACAGAAAAACAAAAGGTCAGTTTCACATCCCGGCCTGCAGGTGGCAGCAGAGGTCAGCAGTCACAACGAGTCGCACAGGAACCCAAAGTGAGTCACTTTAAAAAATTGATTTGTTAGATTTAGCAGCTTTGTGTTTGATTTGACACTTTAAATGTTGATTCAGAAAGCAAAATTTGAAAGAAACACAAACATGGACATGAAAACAAAAATTCACAAACTGCGCTTTAAAGAAGAATATGCAAAGTTTTTAAGTTTTTAAAGTTTTTCTAGTTGTTGAAATGTGCAGATTTCTTAAGGCGGGAAGATAAACTGCGATGAAAGGATGAAACTGTATTTTAAATCCTCTGTTTTTATCCTTTATTTCTAATTTTCTGAAGATGAGGAAGAAAAAAATCTAAATTCAAGACGATCAAAATCTTTTACAACACAAACCAAAAATGTCAAGTAGATGAACGTCATGGATCACAAAACAACAAGTTTAAATATTAAAAAAAACAAATTTAACTGCTAAATAATAAACTAAATAAGGAAATAAAGTGAATCCTCGTTTTTCGCCGGGTTTCGTTCGGAAAATAACCTGGTTACTTTTATTTTTTACAATTATTATACAGCGTAATTAAAAACTCTACATTGAAACAAAAGAACAAAACATGTTTCAGGCCTAAGCATTTTTTAAACAAATATCACGCTTTCTTACAAATAACTACAGTAAAATAATCATTTTAATCATCAATACAAACTACAATAGGACAAATTGTGACTCGCGTATTTCACTGTGCCTGACTGTGACGCCGCGGCCCGACTGTGACGCTCACACAGGTAGAGAGGAAACACGGAGACTGTTTAGCCAATCAGGACGCAGAACACAATGCACTGTAAAAAAAAAAAACTGCACAAAAAGATCCACGAAGCAGCGAAGATGTGAAAGGTGAACCGAGTTAGAGAGGGTTCACTGTATTTAATAAAACAAAATGTAATATTTGTTGTGGGCTGAATTGATTAATTGTAAATGAAATAATCGTTAACTAATTTAGCAATTGATTAATCGTTAACTTCAATTAACAATTAATGTCATTAATTGTTTCGGCCTTACTTTTTATGATCAACTTTCAGATTATTTAAGGAAAATATTTGTTCTGTTGAACCAAATTACTGCAATTAAAAATCCTCCCGAGGACCCAGAGGGGCCCCAGTATCTGACTGGTCCAATCCCAGTGAGGATCCTGCTTCAGACTGAATTTCCCTGCTGAACGTAACTGTCTGTGTGCAAAGACAAACAAAGCAGCTGACTCCACTGCAGGTGAAAACGCTTTGCATGAGGGCCTTTACCGTGCAACATGCAAATACGGGAGCCATCCGTCCAGGGGACAGCCCTGCTGCTGAGGCTCCAGCCTGCTGCTGAGGCTCCAGCCTGCTGCTGAGGAGAAGCCGTGTTTACTCTGAGCAGGGCTAAAATCTGCTGCAGCCCTTAAAAGGCCAACAGCTGCAATCACAGGGACATTCAGAGCCGCTTTATGAGCTCTTTTATTGGGTGATCTGAACAAGCAGAGCAGATTGTACCGACGGACCGGTGTGGATGTGCGCCGCCTCTGGACTCCTCAGCCGCTGCTCACCTGCAGGCCCAGCAGGGAAGTTCTTCAGGGAGGGCCTCTCCACCACGGTGTAGGAGTCCCCCACCACAAACACCTTGTACAGCACCGCGTTGTGGTTGATGAAGCTCTGGATCACACACGGCGGCTTCACGTCCTTCAGGTCCTCTTCGCTGAAGATAATGGCCATCTGAGGAGAGAGGAAAAATGTTGAACCCGAACCCACATCAGTGGGCTAATGGTTAATTAGATTAAAATTGGTTCCAATGTATTAACCAATAGCCTCAGTTACGCCTTCTTTTAGTGTAGTTTGGCCGCCATCCAGCAGAGGGCGCCGTTGGTCATCCTTAAGCGGAGCCAAATAGTTGAACAGAAACAAAGATGGCGGCCTCGCCAGAACGGTGAACAGTAACAGTCGAAACAGAGTCCGCTTCGGGATTCAAACTGCACTGCATGCGGTTCTATTTGAAACTTAAACACGCAACAAGCTCAATACGTTTCACTTTAAAAGCGCTACGTGACGAAGAAACGTCAACTTTTCATCAAAAATGACTTTTGCGCCTCGGAGGCGAAGATGGCAGAAAAGCGGAGGAGCTAACGGTTGATTCCGAGAGCCGCCGCGAGCTAACGGCACTTAGTCAGTATTTGATACACAAAACGTTATTGTTTTTTGTTAAATTCAGTATATTATAAAAACTATAACCCTTTATGATGTCAGCCCTTTTTATGTAGGAGAAATGTCAGGTTTTTTAGAAAAAAGGGCACTTATCAAGTAATCAATAGTTAAATTAATTAATTAATTGATAACTTTTATGCCTGGTTTCCCATTCATCTCAGGCTGGTGTTTGAACAGAGTTAATGGTCATTCCCAAGCTGATCCAGTATCGACAAGAAATACAGCTTCTCACCTCATGGGAGTTGGTGCCATGAGCCACACGAGTTTTGCAAACTGTGGAGGAAATTGGGATGGTTAGAACTCAAACGGATCTCCAACGGAGTTCATACAAATTGCGGACAAAGGATGGAGACTCACTGAAGGGGAATGTGAGACCCTGCAGCTTGATCTGCTCCAGAACGTCCGGGGTGCACTCCGTGTTCAGGACCATGAACGGAGGAGAGCAAATCCTCTCATCTAACAAAACAGAAAGAGGGACATGAGGAAACATAATACCACAAAATGTAACCATAAACATTTAGCTGACTTCACCAAGCCATTGCTGGAGACAGAATGGATACATTTTTAGTACCTGAAGCTATAAATTGAGTTATTAGCCTGTCATAAGAGAAAGAAATAGAGCTTTATTCTTAAAAATTAGACTTTCTCCATAATAATCATTAACTTACAAATGTCAGCCTCAAAATAAATATCTAATTAGCAAGTTAAATCAATTAAACAACTAAAGTTTTAGTTAGCAAAGTTAATATTTAGATTCAAACTTTAGTTTCAAACTGAATATTCGGTTTGAAATTAATAGGCAGCTAATTAGTTAGCAAGCTAAATATTGAGGAGTGTAGACTTCATATTTAGCTTCAAACTACATATTTAGTTAAAATGCTAAATAGTTAGCTTCAAATTAACTTAAGCTGTGGCTTGAAATGATTAGGCACTAAAGATTGAGCTTAAATATTTAGTTAGCAAGCTGAGGCTACCTGTGTAGCCCCAAACTACACAGGTAAATCATTTAGCTTGGAGCTAAATATTTAGTAGGAGGAATTACCTATTAATGTTTCACTGATGTTCAGTGAATCATCAGCGAGGCGATGTCTCAATAATGTTAAGTGGAACTATGTAACGTTTACGTCGCTGAAACATGGGACTGGAAAATCAAGTCCAGCAGCAGGAACAACTTTCTCTTCACGCCCTTTAAAAAGCCTTTAGCATGTCTCTGGATTGAGCTGAAATAAACTTTAATCACGTTTATTTAAATAAACTCCAAAAAAACAAACTGTTGGTTTAGAACTTGGTGGTTTTGAAATGATCCATGTTTAATCAACAGAGATTTAAAAATTGATTCATTTTGTCACATGAATAACTTCCCTTATGAAGCTACACTTTCATTATTATTATTATGTTAACTTCCCTTGTTGTCCTGTCAATGCCAGATGTTGTTAGTTTATTGCTTCTTATTTCTAGTCAGACCTTAACAGAATAAATTTGTGATGTTAACAATAATTAAACGTGATTAGCTGCAACAACCATTCAAATTCAGATGTCAGTTTTCAAAGTTTAACTTCAGTTCCACTTTCTTCTCAAAGATATTTAAATATAAATATGACTTTTAAAGTTATTTTAAAAGTCTCTTCAAACATGTTTTGACATAAAAAATAAATAAAAACAACTAAAAGAAAAATAGGTCTTTTTATAAGTTTTTGATGGTATATAAACATCAATTCTAATGTATTAAACTCTTATTAAAAGTAAAGATTTGAGACCAATAATAAACAAATTAACAACTAATTATGTGAATGGAAACGACTGATTTCAGTCTTTTAGAAGGCGGTAGATTTGAAAAGTGTTACATAAATCTGATGAAATAATAGTTATTTATATTACATCAGTTGCAAAAATCTAAACTCTGTACATCTTCATTTTGTCACATTTTGTTTAGATGAAGCTAAACAAACTGTAAAATAAAATGCAGTGCTGAACTTGGGAAACATTTGAGACCAGAAGATAAAAATATTAAACCTAAATAATTTTGGTTGTAGTAAAATAGTTGTTCTGGCTTTTAGCTCATTAGAAATCAAATAAAGCTTTGGGACATAAAACAGGCAAACTATCATTTCAAAAGAACAGGATGCATTAAAGAAAAATCGAATCGTTTCATTTTGCGTTTAAGTTTCTCCTATCTGGGTAAAAGCAAAAATAATATTGAAGCATAAACAATGTGAAAAACATAGCTCCTCTTCCAGAAAAAACAGAAATGATTTGAAATTTCAACACCCGACTCATATGACAGGCAGGTGAATCAGTCATGCATGCGTTATTGTTTTAAATGTTTTCACCATCAAACTGACTGACCGGAACACCCTGCGGTTATGCAACCGTTTCAGGAGGAACTGCACGCCCGGCGCGCCGTCATTAAGAAGTCATCAGCGCTCGGCCTCTTTCCGTCTTATCTCCAGCAGACGACAATAAAAGCCTGTTTACATCATGGTTTGCATCACTTCCTGCAGCGGAGAGCTCCCAGCAGGAGCGAACAGGATCCAGAGCGATGCAGCTATCTGCTCGCAACGCACGTTTTAAATTAGGTAAATATTAGCTCAGATGAAACCAAACAGCCTGGCCTGTTTTTATGCAACAGAAAGCAGAAGCTGTGAAAAATGACTGTTTTTTTTTTTTTTTAAATGGATAAACAGGTGATAACTACAACAGAATATTAAGGACAGACGCTGAGAAATTATAAAAACGTCACATTGGCAGAATAAAGACAAAAAGATGTAAAATTAACTGAATAAAATTTTAATGAAAGCAAAGCTTAAATAGTTTAATCAGTGATATTAAGAATTAAGAATATTTTCTAATATTAATCCTTTATTCTCACGACTTTTGTGGTGCAACTTTATTTTCGTACTTTTTCTCTTATGACTATTCTTGTCGCAATATTACGACTTTATTCTCATGCAGTGACAGCAGATTGACTAAAAGTCGTACGACAAAAACACGAAGGAAGTTGTACGACTTTTTGTCAAACTGTTATGACTATTCTGGTAATACAATAATTATTCTATTTGTTATGACTTTTTCTCGTAATGTTTCGCTTGAACTTTATTCTCATTTTATTTTGACGTTATTCCCCTAAGACTTTAATCTAGTCACATGGCTTTAATATCGTGATTTATTTATTTTTCTTAGCCTGGCATAGATAACGGAAAATACAAAAATGTTACACACAGTATAAGTCAAAAGTTTGTCTTGAATTTTAAAGGAAGCAGTGAAAAAGTAAGTACACCGCCTGACTCATCAGGAAATTTGAGGCACACCTGTAACACAATAGAGGGGTGATGACCTTTGTGAGGTTTGAAGCCGGGGTCGTCCGGCTCTGGGGATTTAACTATACCACAGTCAGCAGAATCCTACTGAGCCGGAGAAGCTGCTGCAGAGGCGCGAGGGGAACCAGCAGCAGCTACTGTTGGGTTGTTTCACTTAAAAAGTAACGAGAATAAAAATAAAGAGATTCTTAAAATAGTCACTTTTTTTATTAGTTTTTACAACGTTCAGGACATCAGTGCACAAAACATTTATCTGATTGAGTGATTATTATTATTATCTTTATGTTCAATTTTTTAAAATGTATTTTTATAAGCATCTGGGCTAAATTAAAAAATACTTGAATTAATCCTAGAGGAAAATCAAATGTTGTATTTTATATTATATAATTTCCTTCTGAGTTATTGTAGATGCCGATGGCAGTCAGCTGATGAAAGCTGACATAAGAGTCTAAATCAATGTAAAAAATATTTTATTTTGGTCTTTCTGAGCTTTTTTTCCTACTTGCAATGACAAAAACAACGTAAAACAGAAGCTGAAAGCTTTCCTAATCAATATTTTATATATATATATATATATCTCTATATATATATATATAGAGAGAGAGAGATATAGCTGCCTTGTTTTGTGCATCTGTATTAATCTCACTCACAGTGAAATACAAGTTTTTCTATTCTTTTAATTACATTTTTTTGTATATTTTCTAGAAATACCATGTAAATATTTAAAAAACTGCTTTTAATCCCATGAAACACGTTGATAGTAGGCAGATTTGTGTGCATAAAAGCAGCATGAGACATATAACGGTGATCATATTAATGTTTTTCTTTTTCAAGAATATATTTTTAACAAGTTTGCACAAAAAAAACACAAAAAGACAAGAAGTTGTTGAAAGAAACTGCAGACAGTTTGCAAAGCTCCATTTTATGACAAGTTCAGAGAAGAAGAATGACGCTCTGGACCCGGTTCTGATTCTGTTTAAAATGAGTTGGAAAACTGCGGAGAGTCACGAATAACCGCTTGATGTTGCACAGACAAAACACCCGATGCTGCAGCATCCACGTTGCATCAGCGAATCCCGGGGGCTGCTGGTGCAAAGACACGTCAAACAGAGCCGTCACACGTCTGAAACCTTGTCAAACAGAAAGCGTTTCGGGTCCAGAGCCAACGATTGATGGTAAAGAAAGGAGGGAGCGGGAATGCTGCGCTCTGCCGGAGGATCAATCTGCGGTTCTGTCTAAACACCCAACGCCTGGAGGAGACCCAACGGAGCCGAACAACTCAGTCACCAAAAGTCTGTCAAACACCTGGAGGCTCAGACCTGCAGGCTGTTAGGAAACAATCACCTCATTTACTTTTTATTTTGCTTTCAAGCTCCCGGTTCTTCTCCTTTCGAAGAACCAGGACTCGGCTCAAAATCATGCAAAATAGGGAAATCTGACACATTTCTGCTATTTTACCAAATGTTACAGTAAAACTCATTTATCAAACAATGAGGGACAACAGAGTTTCCATCTGGTTGCTCATAAAAAGCTGCTTTGATGCGTCCGATTAGACTTAAAAACACAAAAGTATTTCTGGTTTTCAGTGCAAACATCTTCGTACACTTGAAATAAGACAAACGAGCTGACAAGTAACTTTTCAATGGGGAGTAAATTCTTCCTTAATATTAAAAATAGAACTAATTTTGATTTATAAAAAGACATTTTCCATGTTATGAGGGAAATAACCTTCCAAAAGAAGTAAGGCTTTTTCATCAATTTTCAAGTGTATTAAGATATTTGTAGTAGAAACTGGACCAAGAATACTTGGTAAGATTTTGTTTTTGCAGTGCATTTAAGGTGGAAATCATCAGGATTCAGGAATATTTGTAAAAATTAAGCTCCTTATTTGTTTGTATCACCTTTTAGCCTTTACTGCCTTTTATTTCTATAATCTCTGGTTAACTTCCGGTTGTTTGGTTTGATGCTTTTATTTTGACGGGACAACTTCCGCTTTATGCATCATGATCGGCAGCTTTGCGAAAACAAGTTGTAACTGAATTTATAAAATTGAGCTTGATAGTAGTATGATTTTCAAATTGAATATTTGTTTTATTTTTTTTTATATATTATTATATATAAAACTAGAGTAGTTCTGAGACGATCGCCAATATTTTTAATTCTAAACGTTATTGCTAAGCTACGAACGTCACAGTTGTAAGAGGAAACATAAACAGGAACCTTCTCTGGCTCGACGAGGAAACACTAAACGCTATTAAGTTCAAATTTACAGTAAGGAGCTTCTCGAGTGTTTCCAAACAAAACCGCTTCAAGCGTATTTTTAATCTCATACCGTTTCTCTTTAGCATCTTTAGCCGCCATCTTTACTTCTGCATCAACGGTCGGCTCCTTCATGATGACCAGCAGCGCCATCTGCTGGATGGCGGTCAACCACAACACTAAAATTATGTGTAGCAGACGGTATTAGTTAACCGATTGGACCGAATTTTAATGTAATAAGCCATTGAATTGACAATTGTTAACTACTGTTTCCCTCTGGAGATGAGAGTATCCTCCTTTTAGGCCTGGGTTGCCATGGCAGCTGCTTAAGGACTCCAGAACCCAGTTTAAGCCCAGTTCATCACGAACATAACGACCAAAATCCTCTGACATGGCTGTGATCCACTGAAACCAGCCGGCGACAGCGAGACAGAGCAGTGCAGCTCGGCTCCGTTATGAAACAAGCCATCTCTGTTTCTGTTTAGACAGAAAGAAAAAACAACAAAGAAACGGCTCCTCATCTTCTTCTCCTCCTGCTTCTATTTTAGGAACACTGAGACACATCCGACCTGCCGATCCAATGCTCCGACTCCAGCCTGCAGCCCCTTGCTCTCAACAAATAATTTAAAGGTTTACGCTCCCTGCCTTATACGGAGGTGACGGGATGTGATTTCCCACCGGGGAATGTGGCCCCTGTCGTCAGCGACCCGCAGGCTAAAACACACTTTATGGGCTGATCGGGAAACGAACGACTCAGAGCCCAGTTTACAACTTCAGAGGTTCTCATGTAAACAAGGAGAGGAGTTATGGGTTCGGAATTAAAAAGTAGAAACCGAGCCAGAAGGGACGGGGTTTTAACAGCAAACTCTGCACGAATCCACAGCAACAGAAATGTTTTGGTTTAACAGAGGACAGAAACTGCAGAACAAATTTCCTTCACTGATGGACACCAATTGAAAGATAAATATCAGTAGATGTAATATTCAATAATTTCACTGAACTCCGATCCAGAACCGCACAGCATTCTGGGGGATGTAGGCAGAGGAAAGCGACATCTTCAGAAAACCTTGTGAAGATGTGGGCTCAAGCAAATCCAGAGGCGACATGAAAAGCCAAATTTGGAAATGCACTCCGGAACGAAAAATCTGACCCAGTTACACCAGTTCTCCCAGTTCTGTCAGGAAAGCATACCAAAAAAAACATTCCACAAAAACCAAAACATTCAACCCAAATCATACGGTTTTGCCAAACGGTACGAAAACGTGAACAAATGATTAAATCTGAAGTCAGAAGAATCTTAAGAAATATCTCCCACCATAATTTAGTTAGAAATAGAAATGATTTTGGTGACCACACTTAACCAAAAACAGGAAATATTTAGGCTGATCTAAGGCAGCAAGAAGAAAATGGCTGCTGATGATAAATATCTGGTTTCAACCTGATGATCCACAACTGAAGCACTGAGAAAAAAAATACACAATTCTGACTTTAGTCTCAGAATTCTTATGTTTTCTTAAAAAAAAAAAAAAATTAAAAAAAGAGGAACTTCTTTCCCCCCAAGAGTTTAAACTCAAAGTTCAGATGATTTTTCTCAGAATTTTGAATTTAAAAAAAATTCTCATTTTGTCCTGATAATTCTAAACTTTTCTTGAAATTCTGATTAAAAAAAAATCTCACTTTGTTCTTAGGATTCTCACTCTTCTCTCAGAATGCACTTTTTTTCTCAGAATTTGAACTTTTTAAGAATTCTGAATTTTTCTCAGACTTCTCAGCTTTTTCTCAGAATTTTGCAATTTTTTTCCATATATATATATGTAGAATTGTGACTTTAACCAGACAGGCAATGTGATGTTGCTGATTGATTATGAAACTCTGCAAAATTACAATCCCTCTGTAAAGGAAAAACTTGCTCAAATCCAACATGTTCCTCCTCCTCCTTCCTTAATTCTACTTGTCCAACAACTCAACAAAACTCTCTCTTCCGTCCTGATAATGCAGCAACAAGCGATTCTTCGGCCAATCAGCAGCGCTCTGACCTTGCATACACTTTTCTATCCTGTGGACGAGCTGGTAGGACTTGCAGCGGTCCAGCAGGGTTCGGATGGCAGGGAGAGGGTCCAGGACGATGGTCTCAGGGTGTGCGTCAATGTAGTCCTGTAAACGAAGATGGAAATAAAAACATCTGGGCTCATTTACAGGTTTTTAAAACATTTATGATCCAAGAGAATCAGCTTTTAAAGTGTAGTGGCGTGGCTAACGTTCATGCTGTAAGACGACATCACAGAAATTCTTCCTAAATCGCAGTAAAACCGATGATTTACATGAGTTGGAGCTTGTTTTATGACCATGACGAGTTTGCCGCTCCTCTCTGTGTGCTTCGATGTTCTTTAGATAACCGGATAAGAAAATGGCAGCGAACGACCGTAACCATGACAGCCTGGTTACGGTCAGGTTTAAACACTTTTCCCACAGTAAAACTCAAGCATTTTCAAGGTAGCCCTTCAAATCTTTGAAGCACCACACTTTGGAGATAAAAACGAAGCAAATAAACTAAAATAAGACAGTTTCACGTTACTCTGGCATGATTTATTACTCTATTTTACATTCTACAGCAGGAAAGGGTAAACTAAAATATAGCAAAATGTAAAGTTTTGACATGTCTCTCTTACTTACACACCAACAATTTCAATTATCAATAAGTCATTGAGCCATTAGGAAAAATAAATATTTATTACACTGAAATAATTCAAACAAATCATGTTAATGTAAATTACCTTCTTTTCAAATTAAATGGATATTAAGAAAGTTACAAAAAAATCTCTAAAACTTGCCAAGTTTTCTGACATTAAGCAAATGTGAATTATTTTGGTAATTTTAACTGACCTAAAATTTAAAAAATGATCTGACAACTTCAGAATGAGAAAAAGGCTTTTTATTCGTTGTATGAAATTATCTTGTTCCAACTGTAAAGAATGTTTCCAAATGTATTTTTTAAATCCATCGTTAGATTACACTTTATTACAAAACGCCCAGCACTTTCAAGGACGTCAAACAGAATTCAAGCACTTTCCAAACCTTGAAAACGCCAAATTGAAATTCAAACATTTTCAGGGATTTGAAGAGGATCGTAATTAAAGTTGCTTTGGCTTGTACAGAGAACCAGGAGGTTTCTGTATCCTGAAAACTATCATTTTCAACTTTTATTTGAAGTCTTGACATTTCTTGTTTGTTCACCTCCAATGTTTTCACCACTCCGTCCCCAACCTGCTGCCGATTTGCTTTTCTACCACAAGCAAAAACCACGAGCCGACTTTCCGCTCACACGTTTCCGCCCCTACAAACCCGAACCAGAGCGTGGCCGCGGCTCGGTCTGCGCTCGGCGGATCGCTCGATGCTCGCCGGCGGCTCTGTGGCGGTTACATCACTGCGTGTCTGTCTGCCGGCTGCTCGGTCAGCATGAGGTCGCCTGCTTTACATAACCACACGCTCTTTCTCCACTCCTGCCGTCTGTTTGTGACTCTGCTAACTCTCTCCACACCCAACAACCCCCCTCCGCGTTCAACAGATCCGACTGCTTGGTGGGACTTCAGAATCTCTACTGGGGCGGAAACGATTAATCGGGTTAGTCGTGATTAATCGGTTATTGAAATAATCATCAACTAATTTACTAAAAGATTAACCGTTCTCTGGAGTATACAGTCTTTAAAAAGGCCCTTTATTGAAAGAACAACATATTCAGAGCAATAATTAAGCCAAACTATATATACATACATATACGTATATATAAAACTCCACAACTGGCCTCATAGTTTTAGCTTCACCCGATTCAAAGTAGTTAAAGCAATGCCATATTATTGTGTTTTAGGCAATAAAATGTTTAATTTCTTATTTAAATAAGGAACTTGATTGTTTATTGGCATCCTTTCATGCATGTCTAATATAATATAGATTTAAATAAAACATCTGCAGAATGTGCCATTTCTTTTTTCTTTGATTAAAAGGAGATTTGTTTTTACAGGGTTTGAACGAGGTGAAGCTAAAACTGTCCCACTTGAGGAGATCTTGGTAAAAACCTACGGGTTTTTTTTATGTTAAATGTAAAATGCAGGGTTTCCCCCAGTGTATTATAAGCCTGGCGGGCCACCAGGCTATACTTGGTCCCCCACCAGGCTTAGCATTGTTAAATAAGTTTTTTTTAAATGCTTCCATTTTTTAAGCCTGTATAATTGGTGTTCAGGTGTTAATCTTCCAATCTTTCAATAACACATAATTATCAAGTGATATTTTCAAATTTCCTGTCAAATTTAAACATGACCCAAAACATGACGAATGAACCACCAGACTTAGCAAGTTATCAGTGAGAAAGCTTGAAAATATAAATATATTTTGTACAATTTTGGCCTAATTACTACTCTGAGTGCGTTGTTCTTTTTGATTCCAGTTAACTACTGATAATTATTAAACTCGTCCACGGTTATTTCATTCATCAATTCAACACGATGAATCGTTTCAGCCCTAATGTTATACAAGTCCAAGATGCTGAAACTCATCAGACCTTCTATTTTCTTCTGAGTCTCAGAAGAAAAACAGAAGAACGGAGAGGAGAGCAAAGGGGGAGGTGAGAGAAAAGGCTCTTCAGCAGGTGCTGCAGGAGCGAAGCAGCCAGACGTATGTCAGCATGGGCGTAGGAGAGGCCTGCACATGTTGCTCTGTTCTGGAGCAAATCTCCTCACTGGAGATCAGTCTAACACATAAAATACATCCAGGCATATTTCTGCATTTACATCGACTGACTCCAAATGGGTTGGATTTACTTCAGGCTGTAAATCCACCAGAACACAGTTACTGTTTGTAGAGAGCGGGTTCTCCAGAGAAATATTCTGCATTTATTTTGCAACACGGAGCGCAGATCTAACCTCTGAGTCACCGCAGAGGAACCAAGCATGACATTTTGTTTTAACTAAAGAGCTGTAACAGAGAGGAATGCTTCTTCCTCTGCAGCGCAAAGATTCATTAACATAACAGCAGCAAAATCAGAAGGAAGGAGCCAACACTTATAATTCACACAGATCTGTAAACACAGAGGAAACCCAGGACTGGTTTAACCCGACCTGTTCTGCTCTGAGAAATACCTTTTAACAAAATGTCTGCAGATGAGTCAAAACATTATGTTTGTCTTTTTGTTTTGTTTTTTTATTTTACCAAAATGCGACTCATATTCAAATTTTTCAGGGCAGTTTGAGTGGCCCAATTCTGGTATTCACCCCCCAAAACTATCTGCTATGTGATGCTAAATTAGATATAGCGCTGCTACTAATGATCAAACTAAAGGACAATTCAAGCTATTATTCTGACACTTAATTGATTGATCAGATTTAAAAAATCTTGGAACATTTCACTGATTTTTTATTTAATCACTTAAGCCTTTTCATATTTTACAAATATATTAAAACATGCACAAAAAAAATCAATAATTGAATTCCTTTTTAAAATAAGAAAAACAACATAGTATTTCTCTACTGAATTTGAATCTGGTGAAGCTAAAGCTGTGCCACTTGAGGAGTTTTGGATAAAACATATTTACAGACAAAGTTGTTTTTTTTTTTTATCTTAAATGCAACATTTTAATTAGTTTATTCCTCTACTGCTTCTAAAAGCAGCTTTAAAAAAAACCACCCAGTTTGGTTTTGGAAATAATTTTGTGTCTTTTGGTGTCTCTCAAATGAGCCGTTTCAAAATCCTGCAGAATGTAAAGTCACAAATCAGCAGGCGCTGCCCCGTTACCGAGCAACCCCTCTAAAATCCAGCCCGTTACCTAGCAACCCCTCTAAGGTCCAGCCCGTTACCTAGCAACCCCAGCAGAGTTCCAGAAGTCTGGTCAACTGGTTTTACTGCTGAATAGAATAGAATAGACTTTATTGATTCCCAAGGGAAAACTGCTTATTTGTTGAAAGCTACTTAATCTTAGGTGATAAATAGAAAGTTTGTAAAATATATATATACTAAGAGTGAATAATAAAGAGTGAATAGTTCAAAATGACTAGATATAAACAAATAAATAAATAACAAGCAGTCACATGCAATATATTCTTCAATAAATAACCTATAATGAGCACAGCAAAGATTTGAATCAAATAACACAGACTGGGGCGTTGTAATGCGCTGTACAGAAAAGACGAGCGTTTTGTTGCTGACTTTTCATCCAGAAACCACTTCTTGTTGGTTGTGCTGGAGGCTCGACTAATGCTTTTCAAAGATGTACAGTTGTATTATTGCGCATGAGTTGACAGCCATTTTCACAGGTAAATGCTGAGTTGCGGGCGTGCCCAGCAGCAGCTTTAGATTTAAAGTGGCAAAATAAGCAGAACTGACCAGACTACAATGTTACAATGTAAGGATTATTTTGTGCAAAAAATTTCATTAACATAACTATGTTAGAGACCTATCCTAATCTGTTAAAGGAAGGATAAATATCCCACCGACTAGCAGACGTCATGATGGAGAGTTAATTGATGATATTTACCTGTCAGTGGTCATAATGTTATGCCTTATTTGGCTATTTGGGTGTAACTAAGCTTTATATTCTTCTTGAGTATCACCACTTGTACCGGAACTACAGAACACTGCGCTCCGACTTCCTGTTTGTCCTCCCAATGGTGTCAGGAGAACCATTAACATGCCGCCGATCACCATCCCAGTTTCTATGAATCCGCCGGAGTGACCGGGTCAAAGTCAGAGCAATAAATTCATTTTACACCATCTGCTGCTCTGCCAGCTTCACAAACACAAACAGCAGATCGCTTCCCCGTGGGAGGATCCTCACCTCGGATTTCCAGGTTTACCAAGTGCCGAAGTTCGGCCGATGACGTTCCTGATTCCCTGAACTGGGACCAGTTTCAGATGAAAATATGAACCTCATAAATGTTTACTGTCTCTGGCAACAAACAGAATACAGATACGGAGCGGCAGCAAATCTCTCTGACTGCTGCCGGGTCTCATGACCCTTAGAGGTCGCCACATACTGGGCCGAGTTGTTTTGGATTTATTATGGCTCAGTTAAAGCACAGAGTTATATAATCTGAGCGTTCACAGCCTCAGAAGAACTGATTCTTTGGAAAGGGGTGGGAATGTATCGCATTGTTTTATTGTGAAAATGTTCTTATCCTGCCACAATAAATTTGAATTATTGATAAAAAAAGAAAACTGACAGCAGAGAACATTACAAAAATAACATTTCAAATCATACCGTTTGCTCGACAAATCAATAAATATCAGTAGATTCAAAATCTGATGAAATGTGTGAAATAGAGCGATATAAATAACACATTTTTATTTCTGGTGCTATGAATGCTGACCGATGCAGTCACAGCCAGTTACAGAAAAAAAGTAATAACTTTATTAAATTAAGATCTTTATCACAGAGGAGTCCAAACGTTTTGCCAACTGGGCCACATTTTGGAGACCCCTCCTTTATCATTATCACAATAATGCCACAACGAAAGTCAAGAATTAAGCTGCATTTTCTACAGATCAGTAGTAAAATACTGAATAGCTGCCGTCTTTAAAATGTCGCCATGTGAACTTTTTATTTTCTTTCATTTTGATTCCATTGAGACTTTGTCCACAAATTCATACCTGTACTCTCTGGACCTGCAGCACGGCTTGTGAGTCGTTCTGGTCCGCTTCCAGGATGAGGTCGGTCAGTTTGTGGATGATGAGGTCCAGCGGACCCTGGTCCTCCAGAGGCTGGCTGAGGTCCAGCTGCAGGCGGAACAAAACAGAAACAAACACCTCTGATCAAAAAAGCTGCTACTTTCAAAAGGTGTTGTGTTTCGGATGATGACGAAACAAACTGAAACCATTTAGTTCAATCGATTAATCCCGATTAATCAATTACTGAAATATCATCAGCTCAAAAACTAATCGTTTTTTGAGGCCCTTTGCTAAATAAAAAGCAAACAAAAAAAAAAAAAAACAAGTTTTGCCAAAATTGTGCACAAAACATTTTGCATTTCAGATTAAAAAATGTTCATCTGTAAAGAGTTTTATTAAAATCATTTTTATCCGAGTAAACGTCAGAATAACTGATAACATAATCGCTCACTAGTTACGCCGGTTAGATTTGACCACCTATACATCGTTCTTCTGCAGAAACTGGGAACGTGAAGGAGGGATTGTGGGAGTCTGGAGCGAAGAGCAAAACGCAAAACCTTTTCAGCAGAAATAGCTGAATTTTTTTTTAAAGCTGTGCTGATATTTATACAGTTTCCATCAGACACAGTGTTGAGGAACGAGCCAACGCCGACCAGGACTGAGCCTGAAGCAGCAAGTCTTCATCAGGCTGCACAGTTAATGCATCGCAGTAAATATAAATATAAAACCGAATCTAAATATCAAATGTCTGTAATATCAAAATTATTGATGTTTCACAGCTTTAACGGGCTTTTCTGCTCACAGCCGAGATAAATCTGACATCAGAAAGAGCGGTGGGAGGATAGAAGGGAAGGCAATGTGGAATAAATGTAACTAATTTCACCATCATAATAGTATTTGGCATTAATATCTAAAATGCAGCTTCTTCCTAACGTCATACTGCCTCCAACGATGAACAAGTAAAACCAGCAGAAGAGATTACTGGGAGTAAAAGCTGCAACTAGGGCGAAATATCAGCTTGTTCTCATACATTTATTTTCTGACTTTATTCTGTTTATATTAGTAAACTTGTATTATTTCAACTTTATCGTCATGTGACTTTATTCTCATATTTGTGCAACTGCATTCTTGCAACATGATGACTTTATTCTACTAAAAAATTAAATAAATCCTTGCCTTACATTTTATCATAGAGCTGATTTAAATTCGAAGTCCAATTAAAAAAAAGCTGTAAAAGATGTTTGTCAAACAAGATGGCCGCCTTGGCCCCAAGGAGTGCAATGGTGGAAAAAAAATAATCCAGGTTTTCAAAGAAATCTGAAACCAAAAATGGAGGGAAGTTTGAAAAGTACCTCACACTCTTTGTAAAACTTACAAATATTTTAGCATTTCTAAGAATAAATAACTTTAAAATTAAAAACAAACGTTCCTGCAGCATCAGTTTATCTTTAACCCGATCACCTGTTTCATAAGACATGTTTACTTGTTGTTTTTTAAGAGTAGAAAGTATTAATTGCGGAGCTTTAAATATGCTACACCTGTTTCTATAACTATCTGCTAAAAGCCTCCCAGCCGCCCTCTGGCTGATCCTACAGGGCTTATTGAAAAGAAACAAGAAAACATCTCATTAGCATTCCCATGAAGCAGAGCAGTGCAGAAAGGCTGCCTGAACATACCAAGCAGTGAAGAAGCAGTCCAACAGGGGAGGCAGATTTAACAAACAGAGGGACTAGGAAGCACACATGTGATGTAACACGCGCAGAAACAGGAAGGACAGGCTGAGGTCTCAGCTGATGCATAACTGGAGTCTCCCTAACTAAAGTTTGTTTTACGCAGGCCTCAGAAAACTGGGACTTCACAGAAAGTAAGTTAGTTTATTAATGCAACTGCACATAAACTTGTCAGCTAATCAGCCCGGCGGATCATTAGCGAACAAAAACAACGGAGCCACACCTGTGCAAACAGGCCAGAGAGCAGCAGAACCCGGCTGTTCTTTGTCCCGCTCTGACTCTGAGTCAGCTGATGGTGAATACACCTTTGTCACACAGGTGTGGATCAATGAAAGAGCTGTAAACCTGTACAGTTCCAGTCGGTTCAGGGGCAAGCACAGCCAGCGCTGGTTAATGATTGTGAGAGGTGTGAGGGATAGGTGACTGATTACAGTCCGAGTCCGACCCGAACCTGAAAGGCTGCAAAGTGATTCTTCAATCGCTCTGTAGAGTAACTGTATATTTAGGGTGTGAAATAAAACATTTCAACGTATGTTTTATGACGTCTGACTGTTTCATTACCTCACTTGATGACAGATAGAAACTAGCTTAAACTAAATCTGCCGCGAGGAATCTTTTAACGTTTTTCCAAGTTGTCCTTGTTTAAAATAAGCTAAACTAACCAGAAAGTAAAAACTGGAACTTGGGCTAAGGTATGCAACGATTAATTGTGATTAATCGATAATTGTCAACTAATTTAGTAATTAATTAAATGCTAACTGGCATATATAGATAAAAAAAAATACATTTGATAAAAGAACAACATAGCAGTCAAAACTGCACATTTGCACATTTTATGGGTGCAACTAAATTATTTTTGATTATTCTGATGATTAATCGAATAAAGAAAATAGTCACATTCTGATGATTTTTCATTTGAACCCTTCAGTTTATTTTATGCAAGATTCAACACACATTAAAATAATTAAAATAAATCATTATTCCTTTTAAAAAAGAAAAGTCAGCTTTTATGGTCAAAATGCAGCATAGCGTAGCTTTAATGTACTGATTAATTGTAGCAACAGAAAACCCAGAGAACATTTGTTACGAAACATGTTATTGTTGTAAATTTTCCTTTTATATCTAATCATTGGGTCATGTTTCAACACGAGGAGACATGTCCGAACAACAGTTTTACGCTGACCCAATTTCCCAGACTGCTTATTATGTTACATTATCTTGTGGTTCTTTCTGTTTCAAAGGTGTTCGGTTTCGTTCCCTCTGCTTGCAGAGACACGCCGGCGGGCCAAAGTAGCATGCAGAGACCTGCTGCAGAAGCTCACAGATATACTGAAGTTATTATGTCAGTCGGTGACAAACATACCGTAAAGGGGCATTTCACCCTGCAGTCAACTTATACTGGGAAGTTGCCAAATACAGTGAAACAATCCAGTAAGCACCAAATATTACAACTAAACAGGAAAACCTGGGCAAACATAAGTTGCATAACAACTAAATAAATGATTACATATCAGATCATAAAGCTCCTCCTTGTCGAACCCAGTCAGCACTTTTCTGCCTCTACAGATACGTTGATTTATGCTGAACGGACAACATTCAGCATGAAGCTTCCAACGTTATTTATCTCAACTCGACACATCGAGAAGCTGCAGAATGACAGAAATGAAAGTAAAACTTCTAAACATGCATAAAAAAATGCTTAAGTGGTAAAAAGAAAAATTTACATCAATTTATTTTATTTTGATTATCCGATTAATCGATAGAATAATTGATAACTAAAATAATCATTAGTTGTTGCTCTAAAATTTATTTTTCGTACAGTTTTGGAATAATTTCTGCTCCAACTATGTTGCAAATAGATTTTTCTTTTATCTGTAAACTCCAGTTAATGATTGATTACTAAATTATTTGACAATTATTTCAATAATTAGTCCATCATGACTAATTGGGTTAATCGTTTTATTCCAAAGCCCAAATTCCAGTTTTTACATCGTTCAAAATCCAATTTCAATTGGCCCGTTTCCCAATAGACGCTGCATCTAAACACTGCATTTGGTTTGTTTCCTGTTTAATATTTACAGTTCGAACCAGAATTTTAATTGATAAAATAATCGATCACCAAAATAATCAGCTGCAGCTCTAAAATGTATATATTTTTTTTACAGTTTTGACATAATTATCTGCATATGTTGCTCTCTCTCCAAATGGCATTCTTTTGAATCTATAAACTCCAGTTAACAAGTAATCGGTTCCTAAATTAGTTGACCATTATTTTAATAATAATGTTTCCTGAGAAAAGGTGAAATGTTTTTGGGTTTCTTTCCTTAACCTTCTCGCTTTAGTTTGCTGGAGTTTTTCCCATTCCTCTTGACTGAACTGAGTAACTGGATGCGGTTTGTAGGCCGCCTCACTCACATATTCAGATGTCGGCCATAAACTCTCTCTAGGTTTGAGCTCAGAGCTTTACCATTGTCACACCTAAACATTCCCTGGATTATTCTGAAGACACTTCATAGTCATTGTCATTTGGAAGACCAATATGCGGAAAAACTTCCTGACTGATGTCTTCAGATGATTCTTCAATATTTCCACATTACATTCTTTGAAGCGTCTCCCACAGTATGATGCCACCACCCCCAAACACCGATTAGCTGAAACAATTTTTCTCACCACTGCATTAAATTAGTGCAGAAACAGAAAGAAGAAAAATTTTATTAGATAGAGCAAATTAGGGCTGAAACTATTAATGGCGATGATCAGATTATTGAAATAAACTGTTTTATGAAATAAACACTATCTACGAGTAAAACTGCAAATAAAGCAGGAATGTCAACAACTTATTGAGTTTGTTGGGACCAAAAATTATCATGCTTTAAAAGAAGGCATTTAATTTCCTTTCTGCTCCTGGAAATCACTGGGAATCTGTTCCTGGGTGTCTGAGGCCAGCTGTTTCGGTGATGACTTGCCATGACGTGCTTTTGCTTTCTGTTTAGCCAGCAATGTCAGAGTGATGAGGCCTGCTGGACCCGAATCTCTAATTCCACCGAGGCACGGCTTTTAATCTCCCGCTTACACAACACAGAGGGCCCGTCCAGGGTCTGGCCTCTCCATGAAAACAGGACTGTGCAGCAGTGGGGAGGGGGTCATCACCCGCTCGCAGACACATTTCGTAGACAAATTGACCCCGCTTTAGAGTTCATGCTGAAGCTCAGCAGAAAAGTCCGGCTAAATGCTGAAAGCAGAAACGTCCAATGACGTCTTAGCGTGTCCCAGTGGGAATAAAAAGCAGAGCTGGGCCTTGGTTCTGATAGACAGAACAGAAAACAGGCGAATGGCGGTGGGAGAGGGGAGGTCAGGGCTCCATATATTTCCAGTTTTGACGAAAAGCCGCTGTGGGGCTGAGCTGTGCCCAGAGAGGAAGACTACAGCCTTTCCAGACCTCCTCAAACTAGCATCCCTGAGCTTTTTCTGGTTTCTAAAACAATCTGATGAACCATTTATTTTGTGTGTGTAATGAGGCAACAGACACCGTCAAGAAGAAATAAACAAATACAATATCTAAGAACATTATAGAACACGTAAATTATAAAATATTAAGTTAAATTGCTGATCAAGAGTTGTAGTCGTTCAAGGAAAATATTATTTGAATTGAAGCTAGTGCTTTAGCATTAGCTTCCGACAAATACCGTGTTGGTGTAGCTCTTTAGCGTTAGCCTCCATAAAAACCTTGTTGCTATTGCACGTTAGCATTAGCTTTTCTAAATACAGTGTTAGTATAATGTGTAGCGTTAGCTTCTGCTGAACACAGTGTTTGTGTAGAACTTTAGCATTAGCCTTCATAAAACTGTGTTGGAATAGCACTTTAGCTTCCTGTATTGTGTTCATATGGCACCTTGGCGTTAGCTTCTGATAAATACCATGTTAGTATAACATTTAGCATTAGCTTCTTCTAAAAGCTGTGTTGGTTTAGCACTTTTGCTTCCACTATATATTGTGTCGATATGACAGTTAGTGTTAACTTCTGATAGCGACTGTGTTGTAGCATTTTAGCGTTAGCCTCTGTAAAAACTGTCAGTATAGCGCATTAGCATTCCACTGAATTCTGATTGGCATAGCACAATAATGCTATGCTATACCAACGTTAGGCAACACAACATTGTGTACAGTGTTTTCGCATTAGCCTCCGTAAAAACCATGTTGCCATAACAATTTAGTTTCTACTTAATACTAGCACTTTAGCAGAAGTAATGTTTATTCGTGCTTCAGGGTAAGTGCAACTAATTTTTTTAGTTAGCGGTGCCCGCCACTGCGAAAGTGACAAATTTCAGTTGTTTGTCTCAGTTTATGTTTTTATGATTCTGGCTTGAGGCAAATGAAAACTCAAAATTCTGTTTCTAGGAAAACCACAAAGACAAGACATCTGACTGGACTGGTGCTAAGTGGTCTTCTCCTTCTCAGATAAAAATAAAGTTACATTCAATTTGAAAATCAAGGTTTTAGAGTGTGGCGGAAATATGAGAACATGACAGTGGAATGAAGGATTTCCCCTGAAACCATCAATCCTCCAGGAAGCTGGGATCTCATTAGCCTAATGGGATCTCTTCAATACTCCACAGTCCAGCAGGAAGAAGCTCTGCGATGGTGATGAAGCTCTGAGTGAAATCTGGAGCAGTAGCAGGTTAAAGCGAGTTCTGATGCACCACAAGCAAACGATGTTATCCTCTAAATATTATTAGGAGAAGGTTCTGCTCCACTGGGTTTAAATCCACAACAAACCAGGCCTGAAGTGTTTTAGTGAGTCACTGTGCAGTGATGAGTAAGGCTGCATGTCACAGAACAACTTCCTTCTTCGCAAAATGTAAACAAAAATGGAGTGGCGTCAGATTTTAGAGGCTGTAGGGTTTCTCTTTTATTTTTGGTAAAAGGCGACAAAACATTTCTCCCACTAACTCCAGACTCTCACATTTGTTTTGGTTGTATTTACCCAGAATGCCCTGCATTATGGTCCACTTCCTGCTTTTGGAGTGGCCTCTGGTCAACTTGCATTCAAAATAATCCTTCAAAAAAGGGCGAGATGAGACCAAAGCACCAAAATGAAAACTTTTACCATCCAGTTTTTGGTAGAAAGAAATAAAAAGAAAAACAATAAATCATGCTAATGAAAATTATTGAGTTTTAATTTATCAATGCCATTAATTACTAGTTGCAACAGGCCTACATGGCATAGCAAGTATTGTATTCCTGCAGTATTTTCTAGTCTTGAATTCTTTTGTTTGCCATTGTTGGAGACATCAATACTGCAATTCAATATATGATGAAGTCCTAGTGACAAATGGCTCTAATCACCTCATTCTCAACAAAGAAAAAACCTCTCAGAAGTTAGAAACCACCCGGTCAGAGATCATCACTGTTAGACCTGACAGACTTTGTTTTTCCAGCTCCATGCTTTTCTAAACACTTATAAAGATGGAGGCTAACTCAACGAGTTTCCTCAGACTGAAACAATAAAGAGTCCTCTCTCTGAGAGTGAATATCGGATCAAAGCCGGCACAGTTAATCTCATCAGCTCTGACATACCGACCGGCTGATGTGTGGATGACGGATGGATCCACGCGCTCAGGAGCTGCAGGGGCAGCAATAACAAACGCAAGTCGAAAGCAACAGGAAGATCTGAGCGTTTCCAATAGACATCCTGAACTTTTTTTGTTTTTTTTGTTTCTATCTGTGTCGGTCCTGAGGGGCTCAAAGTGGACGGCTTTCCCACACTGGAAATGGAAACACAAAATGAGATCCCCGGGGAAGCCAGATTTACCCATAGACCATACCCACAACCAACACCCAGGAGCAATAAAACCTGCTGGATAATACATAGAATACTGAAACAATTAATCAGATTAATCGTGATTAATCAATCAGCATGTAATTTAGTAATCGAGTAATCTTTACCTATACGGCCTCAAAAGGCCATTTGCTGACAACATACTCAGAGCAGTAATTAAGCCAAAATTATACAAAACAAGATAAAGAAACCTTTGCCTGTAAATTGTTTTACAGAGAACATGAAACCATCTGCAAACATGGAGACAGTCCAAAATAACTGGAGATCTGTGTAGAACTGAAACAATTAATTTTGATTAATCGATCATTTAAATAATCGTCAACTAATTTAATTGATAGACTCAAATAAAGACCACTTAATGAAAACAACAACATAATCAGAGCCGAAATTAAGCCAAAACTGCACCAAATATTTACACAATTTACATTTAAGGTTAAATGTAAATTGTTTGAAAATATGCTCTTCCCAGAATTCCTCACGTCACATAGTTTCAGCTTCGTCTTGTTCAAATTCTGTAAAAAAAATATTTTCTATCCAATTATTTGTTGCTTAATTCAAAAGCAGTCAACAGATTGCTGTTGACTGCAATCTGTCGTCAAGCAAAGACGACTGAACTTTTCACAAATTGATTACAAAAGAACATTTCTTTTTTTGTAGACGCAGATGCTGCAAGTGATCAAGCATTCACGACAGGAATGATATGTTGTTTCGGCAATAAATGTTTATTTTCTCATTTAAAAAATTTAAATTATGCTAACATTAAAAATATATTTGAAAACCACAAACTTTTAAAAGTATTTCTAGAATTAGTATAGAATGAGTTTAAGTGGTTTAATGAAATTATTTTACTCAGACTAAACTGATTAATCGTCAGAATAATTGATTACTGGTTAATATTAACAAGTGAGATAAATTATCTCAACTGCAAAACTTTCCCTTCCTGATTCAATCAAGTTTTTTTGGTTTATTTCTGTCTCAGCTGATGATTATTTTCTTCTTACGTCGATTAAATTAGAGGAGCAAAAACGGTCTAAAAGCAACAAACGGTGTTTATTATGTTTTTTGGGCTAAAACCAAACACAAAGATGGTAAACGAGCTGCTTTAGGCTTTATTTTTCCTTGGTTCGCTTATCGTTCCAGGATCGAGTCGTCACCGCCAGGGTCAGCTGGTCTGTCTCTCTCCAGGGACAAGGCCAGCTGATTAGCCTGAAAGAGACAAATCATCTCCTCCCAGCTTCCTCTGAAGGCTGTCAACGCAGCAGCTGTGAAACCGGCCGTCTCCAAAGCTCCAAATGAAACGGGAATGAGCAAAGCAGAAACGGGTTTTATCTGCAGTAAACATCCTGCTCTTACTCCACTAACCCGGCGGCGACCCAAACTCTCTCTGTCGGAAATGTTTCTGACATTCGGGCCTGACGAATGGAGGCAAAGACGCGCCTTATTTAAACACAAAGCTTTATTTAGATAGTCATGAAAAAACAACACAGAAAATATTCAGGTCTTTTAGAAATACCTGTGATACTAATAATTATTTCATTAATCATAATCCATTTATAAAATTAATTTTAACCACTTAAGCCTATTTTATATAATTGTTTATATGCAAATAAATTCAATTTTAAATAAGAAAAATAACATTTATTTCCTAATATGAAACATAACAAATTCTTTAGTGAACACTTGGTTATTTTAGCAAAAGATGCATCTGCAACTAAAACATACTTCTAATATTTGTCCTTTCTGCTCAGGGCTGATCTGTTGTCTAATTTTTTATTTTACCGATTGATAATTCAGAAGCTGAAGGTTCTTAATTAGAGTTTTTCTTTCCAGAGTTTGAACCAGGTGAAGCTAAAACTGTTCCACTTCAGTAAAACCTCCTTACATATAAACATATTCACAGACAAAAGTAGTTTTTTATCTTAAGAGCAGAATGTATATTTATTCGTGACTGTTTTGGATTAATTGCTGCACTTTCAGCTTTTTTTCACTCACCCGAGTCATTATCGCTGTTAATGATTAATCACGATTAATCGAATGAATCACTTCAGTTTTACATAATATTTTTTTCAAAAGCACAGCGTTTTCTATCTAATAAGTAGTAAAACAAATCTGCAAACATTTCTGTTACTTTCTATATTTTTTCTAAAAAATTATATTAAATTATTGTTCATGCTTTATTACATTCAGAAGATTAGAAACAGGTTGAAGATCTTTAGTAAAGACAATGGATTCAGTGGACAACAGGTAGATTAAACGTCAGTCTCCCATCGTCCGAGTTTCGGACCCGCTGTCTCCCAGAAGAGACTCGGAAACAAAGCACTGCTTACTTTGGGAGGGTTCCCAGTCCTTTCATACAATTGCAACAGCAAGAAGAAGAAAATAACTTTCAGGAAGGGATGAAAACAACGGAGGAAACTCCAAACTCCCTCAAGAAGAACAGAATGAAGAAAAGAGTCGGGGTTCCTCTTCGGCTAATCATTCATAACTTCATTCTTTACTTCCATCAGTTTCCCAGAATCTAATTACTGCAGAATATGTCGGAGATAAAGAGCATAAGCCCTTTCAACACCAATATTAGTGGTGATAATCTGTCAACAGTTTGAAGAATTGATGTTTTAACACGTCAATTCATGAGGTGCTGCTGACACAGCAGAATCACATCATCAATTAAATCATGCAAAAAAAATAAAAGCTGCATAAAAAGATGGGGGTCACGTACCTGCACGACTTCTATTCCCCTTTTCCTGAAAAAAAGAAAAACAAAACGTCATTAGTTTTATTCTGAAATGCGTTAAATACAATTTATTACCGTTATTATGTCACACATTTAAATATCAATGTCATATGAAGCCAATAAAAGTTACTAACTGAATGATACATCAGGTATATTAATTAATAAATATTCATGTCAAAGATTCTGTGGACGGGCAATGGCCCCCCTGTGCCCACCAAATGCCGCCGGGCCTGCCTGCACAGACACACCTGCAGTTTGTTAGTTTTATAAGTTTTCTGTCGAGAAAAAACTGATTTGGAAACATTTTCTATGTCTCGACTTTATTGTTTTTTGCTCCTTATATGCATTATTGTGCTTAAAATCCCAAAATCTCCACTTAACTTTATATTTTTGTTGTCTTGTGATGTAATTTTTAATGATAATTTGATCAGTTACTCAGTACTTCAGCAGACGTTTTACCAAATACTTTTTCACTCTTGTTTGAGTAATTTCTTGGACGGCTACTTTTTACTTTTCCTTGTGTAAAAATGTTGAAGTAGTGCAACTTAACAGTACAATTCTTCTGACAGAAAGACGCTCGTTCCTCTTGATTGAAGAGAAAACAAGTTTTTAAGAAAATGGTCACCTATCAATCCACTTTATATCAACTCATGAATCAACAAGTTGTTTCCGTAGCTCACGCATTTGCAGGTGAGAGGAACTGAAAACAGGTTGAGCCTCGGCCCGGCTTGATTTACATCGCCATGGTAACAGCAGCGTGGCCATTCACAGCTTTGCAACAATGCAGATATTTAATCCTGCAGCTGGCGGGTTTCATGTGGAGTGAATGGAGCCTCAGTTTCAACCCACCTCAGATATGGAGATGACTTCGCTCTAAAGCTTTGTGAAAGAGGCAGAGGGAGAAAATCTGGGAGAAAAGTCTCCCGTCACAAAAAGTATTTACCCCGTTTCTGCTTTTTACCATCACATAAACGTTTCAGATCATCAAACAAGTTTTACTGAGATCATTTAGTTTCCTAAAACCAACATGGCCACATGTGAAACATTAGTTTCCCTGTTGTCAAATCATTTAGATCTGTGATTAACTACGTTTTATTTTGAAAAGACGAGTTCAGTTTCACATCCAGGTAACTGTAGATTCAAATAATCACCAAAGCAGAACCTGTCTGACAACACAAAGTAGGCTAAAGGGTTTAGAAAGCGTCTTCTTCTATTGACCATATAATTGCGCAATTTCACATTTCAAAATGAACGGAAACACAAAATTTATTTATTTTTTTCAGTTTTTGATCAAGTTTTGGTGCTAGAATGCAGTGTGTTTTATGTGGCCCTATTGAAATGAGTTTATCTCGCAATTAAAGGAAACACTTTTCGCATCTCATTAGTCCCATGACCAACAACTGGATGTTACCACTGGTAGAAACTATGAAGAAGAAAACAGGAAGTAGCTGGAGGATCATGTTTTAGAGACAAGGTAAACTTACTCATGTGTGATTTTAGTTGTGTTTCTTTTATTAAGGAAAACACCACAACTGTGAATTTATTTTATTTTTCCAACACAGAAAGGCGTTTACGCTGGAAAATTTTCCAACATGGCCGAATTAAAACAATTCTTCAGAGAAGACTTGGCTAAAACTTTACCACAGCCATCCAAAGAACCATTTTTGATAAAACGTATTTAGACCCACAAGGTTTTTTTGGGAAAAAGACAATTTATAAATTTTGATAAAAATTTAAAGCAGGAAATATATTATTTGTCCAGAACCAACATTTTATTCAGATGGACATGTCACACAAAAAATATTTAAACAAAGTTTTCAATTTAATAAGAAAATATGAAAGATATAAAACACTGCTGGCACTTTTTAGAGTCATTCTTATTTATAAATGCAATAAAAAAAAAAACTGCTGAACTACATTTTTTAAAATATATTTTAGATATTTTATTTTTGTTCATTCCTTATTTTAAGCTAAAGATTATTAGGAGCCACAGGTTGCAGATCTGGTTTATTACTTATTACACACACTTTAAAAACATAAAACTTTACCACTTTAACTTTAACTTAAAATAAGACAAAACTAACTTTCAAGTCAATTTTCAGCGAGTTATAAGAGCTTGTTTTATGCACTTGTTCTGCTGGCAGATTATTTTATTTCTTACAAGACATTTTCTCCTTGTTATAAATGAAATAATGAAATGAAATAATGAAAATGAAATAACACGCACTTTTCTAAACAATATTAAGGAATTATTGGCATAAAACAAGCTCTTATAACTTGCTGAAAAGTAGCTTGTAAGTTGGTTTTGTTGTATTTTAAGTGCACCAACACATTTAGTCAGATTTTGTGTTTTTGCAGTGCAGGGAAACGTTTCCCACTGAATAAATGGAATATTGACTTGAAAACTGAACTCTTTATTTACTCCACGCTCAACCTTGAGCGAGGATAATGGCGTACCTAGTCAGCGCCTGCAGTGATCTGGTGTTTTATTGACAGAAACAAGTTTAAATGTTTACATCCTGCAGCCGCCGTCGTGATTTAACGTGTGCGGGTTTGACCCGGTTTAATCTCATCAACTCTGTTAAAGAAGAACGCAGCGACCTTGTCAAGATTAGAACCATTTTAATCAAACATTTAGACTCGACTGCGCCGAAGGCCGTCGGATCTGCAGCGAACACCGCAGACAGAAAGCAGGCAGCTGCTCCTGACCTGCAGGATTCATCTGCAGCTGCAACAGACAGGACCCAGAAAAGACGAAGACTAGACCGACTAAAACTAGAAAATCTTCCTGTGATTAAAAAACAAAACTGACTGTACTGCAGATATCCAAACATCAGATTGTTATCAGTCGAATCATTTCCTTCCTCCAACAGATAAGTTGTTGCTTAACTTTCTCAGTTCAGCAAGAAAAACCTGAAGAAGAGCTTCAGTGAGAGGCGGCAGTTAAACTGGTGATAGAAACATTACAAACACAGTTTTTAGGTCAGAAGAGACAAAGATTCATTTCTAACATTGTTCAGTCTGTGTCTACAGGCAGCAGACTGAGAAGAGTAGATAAAATTGTAGCATTAATCTCAATTCTGTCTGCATTAAAGCAGGCAGAAGAAAGTTTTTACAAATCAGACTTTCTCAAAATTAAACTGCAGGTGTGTGCAGTGATATTTCATCATTTATTCAACATTTAAAAATACTCCTAAAAGTAGATTTTTCCCAAAAAGTTACTCAGGTAAAGGTGATAGTTACTCCTCAATGCTGCAGGGGAGATTTGGATGAAGGCAGAAGGTGTTTGTGTGGCGTTTTATGAGGAGATTAAAATTGTTTTTGTTGGATTACGTTCAGATAATCTGTGCTGGTACAATCAGGTCAACACCGCCACTGCAGGAAAGGTGAGAATACACTCAGCACTCCCAACCTGCTTAGGGAGCATCCCCAGCGGAGAAAAAATACCGCTTCACATGTCAAACGAAATGTCGTCAGTCTCGTTTTTAGGAATCCCACAACAAAAACCCTTCAGCCATGTTTGCGACAGAAGATAATGGAGGGGTTGCCCTGCTGCAGCAGCCCTTCCTTATTCCTACTGACAATCAGTTGAACTTATCTAAGAAAATCACAGCGCTCTTTGTACCAGTGAACGCACCGTCACTGCAGGAAACTTTCCAGAAAGTCCATTAACAACGCACAGGAATCAAGCCTCGACAAGAAACGCTCCTCCTGTTGCTTCCTTCTGGATATTACCTTCTGACTTTCACAATACTGCAGTTTAAATAATGGACTTAACTCCAAGCTGCAACGTTGGAACTGTTTACAAATCAGAAACGTGGCTGTAAATGTAACAGGAGACCCGGAGTGAAGACGGAGAAGCTTCGGGAGGGATTAAACGGAAAATAAAGAGTAAGGATTTCATCATGGAGTCAGGACTGATCTCAGTCTGCAGGCATTCATATGGAAAAGCATTAAAATACAACTTCACAAGAGTGGAAGTTAAAGAAAAAGTTACGTAAGAGGCCAGAAAAGCAAAAGGTTTGGGGATATTCTTGGAATAAGTTTGCTTTGGTAGCAATAAAAAGTTTAAAACATCACTGTGTGGAAAAAATAAAAAATAAATAATTTATTCATACAGTAAATAAAAAATAAACCGTCACGTATGACAAAATTAAACTAAAACAAAACTCTTCACCTGTAAAAAATAAAATAACTAAAACACCACTATGCAATTTGGTGTTTCTTACACCATGTGTAAGAAATAAATAAAACATGTAGTTTAATAAGGTGCTATAATCTGTAAAAAATGTAATAAAATAAAACTAAAACAACTGAATAAAATGACACTATGTGCAAAAAAATAAATAAAATGCTTGTAAAATAATAAAAATACAAATAAACCAGTGCAATTAAAAATAAAGATAATTAATTTAATAAATAAAAATCCACCAGGTGTAAAAAAATTTTAATTTTTTAAAAAGTGTACAAATTATAAGATGAAACACAAAATGAAATGCCACCATGTGAAGATTTCCAGACTTTCCTTGGTCCCGACCTGCTGCCCCACCAGCCGGTATCAGACCCAAACCACCCGAACAGAACCACCAACCTGCAGAGATCCGCGAAGGCCTGGAAGTTGAGCTTCTTCATCTTCTTCTCGCTGAGCCAGTAGCCCACCCGGCGACCCCTCAGGAAGGTCTGCATCCTCGCTGCGCTGCTCGGGCTCCTCTGGGCGGAACCGGCCGAGATGATGGTGAGGATGATGGAGGCTCCACCTGCGGGGACGGGGCAGGAAGTCAGCGGACAGCCAGCCAGCCAACCACACGGGCGGGGATAACCACCGACAGCCAGTCCCGGGAGGAGTGGACCTAACACTCCTGACCCACGCAGGAGGAGCTTTCTGCTTTTATATGCTGGGTGTCTGGGCACGCGCGCGCGCGACCCCTCCGCTGCTAACGGCTAACGCTAGCAGGCTAGCTGTTGTGACTCTGAGAAGCTAACTTTAGCTAGCTGCTTCCCCACGCTGAAACCCGCTTATCCGAACCTCAGATCCTCATCCTGGCTGCGTGAGCAGATCACGCAGCCGACAGCCAGATGCTAACCTGCGGATAAACTAACTGACTCGACCAGTTCGGGAGGATAGCACCGCTAACCAACCTGCAGGTTTAGCTCCGGGGGTCGGTCCGTGTTTTCCTCGGGAACTAGCTCAGAGACCGGTCCATGATCCGGTCCGACCACCGCAGAGAGACCCGAGGAGACCGAAAACGAACACGGCTGAACCAGGCACAGATGTTGCCCGTGTTTCCCTCTCCCTGTCTCCCTCTGTCAGCTTGACTGACTGCACACACCCTGGGTCCTGCTGCTGCCTTCACTGACGGCACGGAAATGACAAAACCCTGGGAGCTGACCGCGCACACCCCGGGTCCTCCTGCTCCAATAATACCAAACCAGATTCCCTTCTTTAGTTTGATAATGTTTTGTTTGGTTTCATAGATAGAAAGACTCCTGTCATATTGCTAACACCAGCCTGGTCTTTTTTTGCATGTCCATAAATTCAGAGTTGGTAGTAACTAGTTACAATTTACTCAGTTACATTTACTTGAGTCAATTTTTTTGAAAAAGCAAAAAAACTCAAGTATTTTTACTACCCTGTGCTTTTTACGGAGCCCCCGAGGGGACATGGGGAATTTTTTTTCTTTTGCGTCCCCTCGCAAAACTTTTGCGTCCCCTCGCAAAACTTTGCGTCCCCTCGCAATACTTTTGCGTCCCCTCGCAAAACTTTTGCGTTCCCTCGCAATACTTTTGCGTTCCCTCGCAATACTTTTGCGTCCCCTCGCAAAACTTTTACGTCCCCTCGCAAAATGCAAAAGTTTGAGACAGCGTTCTGGAACAAGACGAAGACGACAATGGAGCAGACAGTACGACTGTCGGCGAATTAAGCGTAATGCCAGTTGTAATACGCGTTCAGTGCCAGTGGAAATACAACGCCAGTAGAAGTCAGGAAATTCACGTTCAATATCACTTTGTTCAACCCACCAGTTATCTGCACATGCTGCAACTAGGTCTTTTAGTACCTCACTTCTGTTTCCAGATAATTTTACTGGGTCTGGAAAGTAATTTTCTTTTCTGCGAACGGTTGTTTTTTTCCCGAACCACCAGGTGCAGACAGTACGACTGTCTGCTCCATTGTCGTCTTCGTCTTGTTCCGGAACGACAATGAAGCAGACACTCGTACTGTCTGCTCCATTGTCGTCTTCGTCTTGTTCCAGAACGCTGTCTCAAACTTTTGCATTTTGCGAGGGGACGCAAAAGTATTGCGAGGGGACGCAAAAGAAAAAAAATTTCCCATGTCCCCTCGGGGGCTCCGTAGCTTTTTACTTTTAGTTGAGTAATTTTATTTTGAAGATTTTCTTCCCACTGAATCCGAACATGTCAAACTCCAGTCCTGCAGGGTTAGTGAGCGTCTACCGCCCTCACCAAGGCCGTGGTGGCGCTGGTTCCACCTGGAGCTCCGTGGAAGGTATCAGACGGTGCGGAGCCAGGCCGACTTCAGTGCAGGGTGAGCGGACTCTGCTCCGTGGCACATGCCTGCTGGAGGTCTGACTTCCATGCTACAGAAAAGGTTTGCAGGAGGCTGCGTTTCCCCGAATTCCTGTTTTCAGGGCCGAATTTCGGGACTGGTCCTCTTGTGTTTGCCCCCCCCCCCAGTTCTCCGGGCTGCATCTGGGGACTGGACCCCTCCGGTCCTCTGGGCCAGAGGTCGAGGGGGGTGACTCTGAACATCAGTTTACCCTCAAAAATCAACCAAGAAGAGACTGTCAAACAGTTTATTGAACAGGCTAGGTTTCCCTGGACTGGTCGAACGTCCTCTGCATGGCTGCGAGCTGATTCACATTCAGTTGCAGCACGTAGAACCGGTCTGCCGTCCTGGCATCGTGGCACATCTGCTTCCTGACCTCGCTGCATTGTGTATTCCTGCACATAGAAGAGACAGGTTTGGGTACGGTGGCTGGAGAAAAAGGGTCGATGGTGCTCGGTCAACCTACCAGGGTCGCCACGGCCGTTCAGCGAGGGGCTCCCCGGCAGGCGCAAGTCCATGCGTTTCTCGCAAATGTGGTGAGCTTGTTGACAGGACCTCCGTTCATGTTAAAGAAGCAGCTTGCGACGCCATCCAGCTCCTTATCCACCCATATTCCAGTGGGGTCAAAAACAGCTGAGCATTACCAAATGCCCTGGTTGTTCTGTGGTGTTTCACCTGCAGAGGGAGGGATAGGGAGAGACAAAGAGAACAAAAGTCACGTTAAACGGAAGGATGGATGCAGGACACCAGCCTGTCATCCGTCTGCGGAGGTTATTTAGGTTAACAAAACCCCCGACTCTGCCTCCGCAACCTCATCAACCCTCATGTTCCTCACCACGCCTGCGATGGCCATAGAGCGAAGCGAGGTAGAGGGCCATGGAGCCGAAGAGCAGGTGCAGCAGGGTGGCGTCGTGCCGCCTCTGCCACAGCTGGTCCAAGAGCTCCGGGATCCAGGTCTGACAGAGGGCGAGGCACCTGCAGAGAAGCGCCGGTGTTACTGAGTGCTGGTCCTTTTTTGTTTTGACCTGGACCTGATGGAGCACCACGTTAGTGGTGGTCTGATTCGCGGCGGACTTCAGGGCTCGTATCACAGACACAAGTTGATGCTTGGACAGCCTGGAGCCCCTGGGAGGCGTCTCCTGGAAGTAGGAACTGTCCGGTGTTCACCAGGTAAACCTTGACTAGCGTTGTATAAAGAACTGAAATCTCAGAGTCAAGTAAAAGTATAGGTACCGCTCCAAAATCCGACTTTGGTAAAAGTCCAAGTCACTGAAATGTTACTTGAGTTGAAGTCTTAAAGTACCTGAAACATCTTGTACTCAAGTATGGAAATTACTGTAAAAATGGATGTACTCAAACAAAGTAATGAAAAGTACAAGTATAAAGTAAAACAAGGCAAATGCAGTTTGAATAACATTTTTTATATTTTGGTAAACTTGACAAATACACTTAAAATAATGTACACAACCAAGTGCAGGCAAAATTAAACCTGCTAATGTAGCATCATTTAGTTAATATTAGGTGCTTTACCTAAACCACAAGGTTAACTTAACCTGCTTTACAACTGAACCAGCTTCTTAGTAAACCCTCCAGGACAGAAAATAAAGTTTCTATCAGCCTTAAGTTTCCCCTTTCAGTAAGGTCAGTGCTGAAAATGAGAAAAAAAATAGTCAGTACAGAAAATGCGGCCAACTTCACAAACTATAGGTGCACACAACTGGTCATTATACAAAAGAAAAAAATTGGGAGGGAAATGCAGCTTATTTGGCATCTGAAGAGGGAGAGCTTTTTTGTTAACTTGGAGTTTAATGGGAGAAGCGAAACAGGTGCATCCTATTGGTGGTGATGAACAAGCCCAGGCAAGCAGGCCTGACTGTGTTGCAGTCAGTAGGTTGGGTCAAAACAGTTGCGTTTCTCTCGTTTTGTAACGAGTAACTAAACCACACATTGAAAATGTATCGGAGCAAAAGTATGAAGTTCGGAAATGGTGAAGTAAAAGTTACCAAAAATGTTCATACTCGAGGAAAGTATGAAGTACTTCAAAATATACTGAAGTAGTGAAGTATTTTTCCCTCGTTACTATACAACACTGACCTTGACGGCGGTTATCCGCTTTCCCTGCTTCTAGAGCTCGCAGGGCCACCCGAGGACGCGGTCTGCCGCATCGAGGAACCGCCAAGACCCGAGCCCGGTTTTCCCCTCAGCCATGCGGTTGAGGAAGAGTAATTCGTCCCATTTTGGATTCTTCAGCCTCCTCCACCACCGCCGCCGCCCTCGGTGGTGGCGCTCTGCGACGGCGCGCAGAGCTGGAGGAAGGCCGCAGCCTATCTGGTCGACTGCGGCCTTCCTCCACCCGCCGTTGCCAGCGGCGGGTGGGGTCTGGACGCCCTGAGCTCCCTCACATGCTCCAACGTCCTCCGCCACTGAAGGCCGGCGAGAAGGCGCCGCTTCTCTCTGGGACCCAGGTCCCTGTGAGCTTCCTGGAGGTGCTGGGCGACGCGCTGCCCTCGACGGGGCATCTCAGCCACCGAACGCTCACACGCCCGCGGGCGTAGGCCAGCAGAAGCCGACGCTCCCTGGCGTGCCTCACCCCGTGGACCCTGTCCAGGTGGTCTCGCAGACTCCAAGACCTGCTGCAGCAAACGAGGCACCGGTTCTTAAATTTGGACGAAGTCATTTTAATCATCCTTGAGATGCTTGGAGTCCACCTGACTCCAATCAGGCAGATTGGCGCTCACCTGACTCCAATCTGCCCGGATCTCTGGTCCTTATCTCGGGCGTCCTGCGAGGCCCTGCTTGGGTTCCCGACCTTCGGTGCGAGCGCCCCAATAGCCTCGGTCGTTCCCCCTCAACTCCGGGGAGCTCTGTTAGGACACTAATGAAGTGGTTATACTTTCACTGGTGTAAACGTTTTGGGTAAATAAAAAACTGGGACCTTTTGCTGCGTTTACTGACGGCTCAGAAATAAAACCTCTATCAGGTTGATCTGAGTTCACACAATCTGCCTGAACTTTAATGGTTACCTTTCTCTTCATCTTATCAACATAAAATAAAAATATACCCCAGAAACTCCCAGAAAGTTAGTGGTCAAATATTTAGTGTGGACAACTTTAAGAGCTGTCATGGAACAATAACGCCACCTGCTGGACAACTAGGTCATTGGCCATGTTTTGAAATAAATATTTAAAAACGTTTAGCTTCAGATTTAATTTAACCAAATCTTTCTACGTGTCACACTAAACGCAGCATTTGCTTTCTCTTATTCTTTAACTTGTAAGTTAGACCCAACTAGTTTACAGTTTAGTCTTGTTTAGTACAATTTAGTTTATTTTCAGAATACAATTTCAAGGCACCAAAGAACAGAAAATTTAAACCAAATTTGTAGAAAGATTAAAAGTTCATTACATTCATTGCAAGATGCAGTGAAGTCCAGTTTATTGATAAAATGGGTTTAAATTAATTATGGAGTGCAAAGTTTCTGCTTTTTCACATTCAATAAAACAGAATATGTTTGAATCTGATTTTAATCAGGTTTTCACGGCTTCCTTCCTTTAACTGCACATTTTTAATTCAACTGTGGAGTTTTGTCATTTTTTATTTTACAAAACATTGCACCAAAAATGTGAAAAAAAATAATAAAAATTGCTTCTTCAAAGCACTGCAGGCAGTGAGAGTAATAATGAGAAGTAAAAAGGGGAAACTGTATTTCTGCAATCCTGTCTTCCCTTTATTGTCTCTTGTACTGAACAGTTTAAAAATCTCCTCACTTTCTTTCACAGGTGATCAGAAATCTGCAGGTTTAGAATTTCTAAAAGAAGAGCTTTAAAATGTAAAATGATAAAATCTTATGCTGTTATGTAGATCTATATATATGTATTGTGAAAATATCTTGGTAGGTTGTTGGGTATAAAAATAGGGAGGCAGGAATAAACTTGGCTCCAGCCTGTTACGTTTTTGGTAATTTATGGGTTTGTTTATTGTTTTCTGTGTTTGATGTGGACAATTTACCATGATAAAGTGATTGATTAATTGATAGTTGAATAATTATGTTCCTTTTCTGTGGAACCATCACCCATAAACCTCATTGAAATGATCACTGTCTCATGACGGTATAAGACAGATAAAATATTTTTAACTCCTCTGTTTTCCTAGTACTAACTGCAGAAATGGACCACTCAGTCAGAAACAACCAATCAGAGCCAGGATTAGGGTCTTAGTGCTGTCAATCAGTCTTGTGTATCCTCCACTCGCTCTCTGCTGCACTACAACTGGTTCACCTCAATGTGGCCTGCAACAACTGCTAATGGAAGCTAGTATGGCCACCGACAAATGTTTTTTCTGGAACAGTGAGTTCTTGCTATGCTATTAGCACATTCAGCAGCATGTACACAGGCTTGATTTACAGCACTAACACTCTGCTCCTTAGTCTGATTGGTTGTTTTTGACTGAAAACAGTGCATTTATTTAAACTACTCAATCTTTTCACAGAGTATCTGTCACTTAATAAACTGTCACAAGATGGTGACCGTTTTAACAAATATGTAAAAAACATATTTTTGTAAAAGTTACATACAGCAGCCTTAAAGGTGCATTGCGTACCTTTTATTAAACATTCATTAAAACTGTCGCCATGTCCTGAAAGTTTATTAAATAACAGATAATCTGTGAAGAGATTTGAGTTGTCTGAAAAATTGTCAAAAGCAACCAATCAGAACCAGGAGGAGGGGCTTAACGCTGTCAATCAATGTCGTGCTTCCTGCTAAATACAGCTTATGGTTACAGGACACCGTTTATCCGCCATCATCGTTAGCGAGACTAACTAGCATTAGCATTCAAAATAAGATTTGCCAATAGGAAAAGCAGAGACAAGCCCTAAGACCCGCCTCCTGGCTCTGATTGGTTGTTTCTAGTTAGCACTAACAGAAGGCAGATTATCCTTTTTATTTATTTAATTTTTTTTTTTACAAAAGTTGCGTGCTGCAGATTTAATGTAAACTGGCGAAGAAGCAAACTGACATCATTCCTATTTAAAACATAACATGAACTTCTGTACCTCAGCTTGCCACCAGGTGGAGCTGTGGACTGAGGTAACTTGCTTTTGTTATCTTGTCCCTCCTCTTCCTCAGGGTAACAATCAGACTAGAAAAAGCTCTTCAGATGCATTTGATCTCCGTTGAGTGCTTGGGTCGATGTTTCATCAGATGTTTTTATGTTCCACAGGAAGCTGAAAACAGGAATTCCTCTTGCAAACAAACTAACGAGGAAGTGCAGAGAGTCTTGTTACAGGCCAAAACAATGGAGCAGAGAGCAGACTGCAGGGAGTGCAGAGATGCTGAGGGAGATGCGGACACATCTGCAGGAGCTTCAGACCCTGCAGCGATCAGACAAGCTGAGACAAGAAGCTGCTCTGCGCTCTCAACTCTTGCATAAACTGCAAAGAAAGAATTTGCTCTGCATGCATGTTCTCCTCAGTATAATGGTGTTACTTTATAAAGTATGTGGATATTTTATTGATTTCAACAATACCGATAAATCAAATTTACAGAAATGTGTTAAAATAAATTAAGAAATCCCCACATTTTTCCCCCCTCTCACCATTACTCAACGTTTTTGCTTGTTTAAACCTCAATGTTAGGCGACTACGCCGTTACCAAGCAACCCTGGCAGAGCCCAGCCCGTTACCTAGCAACCCAAACTGAGTTCCAGCACGTTTGGCGAGCTGGTGTTGCCACTTTATGGGCTATATAATATAATAATCACTGCTGGAAAAGACAAAGGTTTTGTTATTGACTTACCATCTGGATGAGGTTGAATAATTAGGATCCTTGGCCAGAAGCCGCTTAATTAGATCTAAAGAGACAAAATGGCCTAAAACAGCACCTTAGAAGATTAAAATCAAAATTTTTTTTAAGAATGATTTTGGGCAAAAAATGTATTTAACATGTTTGTAAAGGCCATAAACCCACCCACAGAGATATTTGACAAAAGCATGAAGTTATTTGTAAAAAGATTAAAGGTGAAGTAGAACTCTACCTGAGAAATGACAATAACTCAGAACATGTTTCTGTAGGTACATTTTTTGCTAGGTTTTCACAGATCATTTCCTTTGACAGAAGTGTTAATGGTGAAACAAGAACAAAAACACAGCCCGGTCATATTAAAGTGTTTATTTTGAGAAGTTGACCACTGTGATGCACCTTCTGAGGCAACAGTAGAAAAATAGATTCAGTGAAACTAAATGCAACTTATTAATCTACAAACAAGGTATCTAACGATAGCATACAAGTACAATGTACCTGTTACAATTCAACACATATCCATCCGATGGTTGATTTTTTTGTTATTTTTCTTTTTAAAAAGCTGCTAAATAACACTGTACACAAAACGAGCTACATGGGCTTTCAAATTACTATCTGATGCAGGCTGGTTAGCTGGTAGAAAAGAGCTTGCATAGACATCAAAGTCACTCCTCCAATAAAAGGCACTGACTCCTCTACAGCACAGAGCAAAACGCCCGGGACTCAGTGGAACACTGGCCTGGAAAAATAATTATTAAAAGCTACCAAACATGAAGACGGGGAAGAATCTGGAGTTTTGCATTTTTTCCCCATGAAGCAACTTGCTGGAAAAAAAAAAAAGAAAAGACTTTTCTGCTTGGCAGCGCTATCAATGCAAAGCAGAGAGGAAACATCCTCACATCATCTACAGCTAAAAAAATGTCCTTAATGCATAACATTGATGGAAAACGTCCTTAAACACAATCTTTTTGTTTTATAGCACACATTCTCAGTGAGAGCTTCATGACAAAGACGAGCACACAGTGTTGTTCACTACAGTAAAAACACACAGACCTTCAACAACCACCAAAATGTGACAAACTATTAAAAAAACACAAGCAATCTGAATGTTTTGGACTCAAATCAATATATACATAATTCCTCGTTGGAGACCTGAGCCAGCTTTGCGTTACCGTCGGTTACCTTTCAGTTTGAGATGCAGGTTTTTTTTTGTTTTTTTTTTTGTTCGCCGTCTTTCTGTAAGAAACAAGAAGTTCGGAGCTACAGCTGCAGCCGGTCTCCAACTACATATTTAACAGTTATCAACACTGCATGTGCATCCAGCGCTAGTGAGGTTTGCAAAAGTCCTGATATGTACATGTGGACTTTAAAAAAAAAAAAATTGTTTTTTTTTTTTTTTAATGTGAGAGGAAAATGCAGAAATGAATAAATCAAACCTAGAGAAAGTCAAAGTGAAAGACTGAAAATGTTTTTATGTGAATAAATGTAATTTGAAGCGCTTTGTTAAGGCTTTAAATGTGTTACTTGATGCTAAACTACATGATCTGTAGTACAGATTTGAAAACACCTGACTTGCTTCTGATTGGCTGAAAGGTTCCAATCAGCCTCTCTGATTGGCAGAAGGTTCCTACAGTTTTGTTTGCTGCATAACGATCATCACAGCTCAGATGTTCCTTTCTTCACTTTTGTCACTCATTAGTAATAAGCTACACTCAAAAAACACAAAATATTAAAGTATTTTTTATCTAGTGCTTCTTAATACGATTGAAAAAAGACAAAACTAACTTAGAAGTAACGTTTTAGCAAGATATTGAGTTATTGTGGGATTCAGATTGAAGTAGCTCAATACTTTTAGTTTGAATTAATGAGTTACAACAATATTTAAATTATTTTTAAATTGATTCAAAAGAACTAATTTCAGTGGCAGATTTTATTCTTGAATCAGTACAAAAAAACAGTATGAAGCATAATGTCATCATTTTTGTAATATGTTTAAAAAGGATTGGTAATAAAAACTTATCAAAATTCCCACTTGTTTCGCTTAAACATTGGAAAAATGTCTTGTTAGTTAAATAATCTCCCAATGGAGTTGGTACTTTTAAAGATTGATGTTATTAGCTTAAAATAAGCTCATCTTGCCAAAAGTTGTTTGAAAGTTAGTTTGTGTCTTATTGCAAGCGTACTAAGATATTTGCAGTAGAAACTAGACCAAAAGTTACTTGGTGAGATGTGTTTTTGCAGTGCACTTCCTGTCAGAGATGAACGGGGTGAGGACGTGTCGTCAGAAATGCTACATGAAGAAAAGCAGAACCCAGCAGAGCGGATCTATGTTCTAACTCTACGTTCTGTTGCATCACTTCCTCTGAGTGCGTGTGCTCCTGTTCCTCGGGTTCATAAACTCAGATTAAATGTTTCCGCTGATCCGAGCGTCTCGTGCTGACCTCCAGCTGACCTCCTGCTGACCGAAATCGAGAGGACCTTTGCGGAAATCCTCTAACGGCTTCATGTCTGAACTTTGATTGAGTGATGAGAGCGCAGCGCTGTAGAGGTAGGACAGAAAACACCAGCAGCTGGGGGATTCATTTTTGGAAAATGATTTGATTTTTATTACCAATGCGCTCGTTGGGTTTCCAAGATGGCGCCCAAGGCCGCCATCTTGTTTCACGAGCGTGTTTTACAGCTTCTGTTAATTTAGATTTTGAATTCAGATCAAATCTACAACAAAAAATTAGGACCAGAATCAGATTTTTTTTTTTTTTTAATTCTGATGACAGAAAATGTTTATTTTGAAATAAAAGTGTTTTTTATTTCAATTATCAGGACTCAGTTGTATGACGCATCAGGCTCAGGCTACAAGAATGTTTGTGTTATAAGATCACAGTTAATATCTCAAAATTGTTTCAATGGGAAAACTAGTCCACTTTGTGTAGATCTTTTTTGAAATAGACTCTTACATAATACTTAAATACTGCAAAATTACAACTTCTTACAAAGTAATTTTGGTTAGTATCTGGCATAAATATCTTAGTTCACTTGAAATAATACAAATAATTCACAAGTAACTTTTAGCACCTTGTTTTAAGTCAATAATCCCTTGATATTGATTGATTATTTGTCTTGTATCATGGAAAAAATGTCTTGTTTTAAGTTTAATAATCTTTCAGTACTTCAATAGTATTTTAAAATCAATATTAAGTAATAATCAACTTAAAACAAGCTCCTATATCATGCAGAAAACTTGGTTTTATATCATTTTAAGTGAACTAAGACATTTGCACGAGAAACTACTTGGTAAGATGAGTGTTTGCAGTGTTGGTGAGATAATGGAAATAATCTTCACCATCAAACGGTTTTCAGTCGCAGGACTTTGAAAATATTGTGTCCATTTCAAAATAATACACAAACTGCTGGTCCAGATTGTCTCTCATTAAAGGAACATTTTGTAATTTTAAGATTTGTTTTTTTTCTGCTAATATTGTTATTATTTTCTCACAATTACATAAAAATAATCATAGCCTGAAATATTGAAATAAAAGTCACTTTTTGAAAATATTTTTTATTTAGTTTTTTGAAATGTAGGCAAGTAAACTAAAATCCCTTAAGATCGGATGTGAAAAACAAATCGCCCAGCGCTGGGTACAACCCTTTTCTCTGACTCTTGTACTCGTACTCGCGCGCACACACACACACACACACGCACGCACGCACGCACACACACACTTAGTGCTCATCGCATTTTTCCCTTTTCCCAACTCAACCCCGCCTCCTGAACTGGGGTTAAAGTGCAGATTTCTTATAGGGATAGTCTGGCTTGCTGGGCGATCTGCGGTCTCTGAGGAGTTCTTCGCCTACACTGTTCCTGTGCGACTGCTGGAGCGGAACCGGACCCGACGGGTCTCCGCCCAGAACCATCTCCTCTGGAGCGTCTTTGGGTCCCTCCTCGTAGCCGTCCATGTTCCCGCTGGGGGAGCGTAGATGACCCAAACCGTGGGTGAGGTCCGTCTCGTTCGGCCGCCCCTTCGGGAACGGACCCGTCCTCGGCTGCGGTCCGGACGGACTGGAGAGGACGGCGTCGTGTCTCTGGGATTTTAAGCTGAGGACGTCCAGTCGCAGCGGGTCCGGGGCGGTCCGTCCCTGCAGGTGGCCGTGGCTCTGGCAGTCAGAAACGTAAGGGGGGGGGTAGGAGCCGGACTGCGTGCAGCTATGGCTGTAGAGGTCCGGTCCTGCGAAAGCGGGCAGAGGATGGGCGGAGGTCGGGGTCGCGGGTCTGCAGGAGAAGTCGTACAGGTCGGGGAACTCCGCTTGGGCCTCCAGCTTGGGTTCTGGAGCGTGCCTCTTGCAGGAGTGGCCGTGTCCAGGGCCGTAACCGTGGCTGAGGCGCGCAGCAGAGCAGGGCAGGTGGTGGCCTGAAGGCCCCATGGGGCTGTGAAGGCCTTCGCCATCCATGTCGGCCATGTGCTGCTCCCTCAGAGACATGACCGAGACGCCGAGCGCGATGTCCGGCATGAACTCCCTCATCATCGGCTCCACCCCCATCTGATCAGGAAGCAGACACAACATGAACAGGTCGAAGGAAACTCCTCAACTGGAGCACAAGATGTAAAAACAAGAGGCCTCACGCTAGGACAGAAACGATTAACTGGATTCTTCAATTATTAATTAATGAAACAATGGTCAACTAATATAGTCATTGATTAAAGGGAGACTTTAAACAAAGGCCATTCAGTGAAAGAACAACAAAGTCAGAGCAGTAATTAAGTTAAAACTGTACAAGATATATACATTTTGCATTTAAGATAAAGAAAATGTGTCCCAAAATTAGGGCTGAAACAATTAATCATGATTAATCAACTATTGATATAATTGTCAACTAATTTAGGAATTGATTAATCGTTAACTGGAAACAAAAAAAAATTCTGAAAGAACACAGTCAGAGCTGTAATCAGGTCAAAACTGTACAAAATACATTTTGCATTTAGGAAAAAAAGAAAAATCATTAATCTGCCCAAAACTAGATCTGAATCAATTAATCAATTACTGAAACAATCATCAGTAATTTAGAAATTGATCAATTATTAACTGGAGAATAGGGCTTAAGTGATTAAATGAAAAATCTGCAGAATGTGCCAATTTTTGTATCCCATTAATCGATTAATCGTCAGTATAATTGATAGAATAATTGTTAGTTGGAGCTTTTTTCCACGCCACTCTTACCGCCTGCTGGTCGGACAGCAGAGGTCGGCCCATAGCCTGGGGGTTGGTGCAGTCTGGAGGCTGGGATCTGGGCGCCGAGGAGTACTCCGAACCGCCATGTTTGGAAGCAGCGTGGCGCTGGATCAGGGTCCGGTTGCAGGGGTAGGAGAAGGATCGGGTCGGGGTCGGCATGGGGACCCGGGGTCGCCAGCCTCCTTTGAGCTGGGCGTGGCTGGGCGTGGCGGGAGGGTGGTAGGGAGGAGGCGGAGGAGGCAGCGGAGGGTGGAAGCCTGCCACTCCTTCCAGGTCCGTTATCATGCTGTCCATAGCCGGACTGCTGTTGACACGGCAACGGCCCACTTGACGCAGGGCCAGAATCGGACTCTCGTCTCCAAAACGCTCATCTGGGAAGAACTTGGATGGGTTCTGAAAGTAAAACAAGATCAGGGCTCACACAGTGCATCGGATTAATCGTGATTGATCATTGAAATAATCATCAACTAATTTAGTAATCAATTAATCGCTAATTGGAGCATTCAGATTCTAAAAACACAACATAAATTAAGCTAAAACGGTACAAATATATACAGTTTGCATTGAAAATAAAAAAAAAAAAAACTTTCTGTAAATGTTTTACCCAGTGAAAAGCATTTTTAATGTTTTTGCTGCACATGCAGCTAAAATTGATCAAGCATAAACTTAAGGAATGCCACATTTTCGCATTTTAGGCAATAAAATATTTGTTTTCTTACAAACAAAAGAAATTATGTTATTTTCATGTTACATGTATTTTTAATTTTGCATAAAATGAGCTGAATTAATTAAAAAATTTGCAGAATATGCCCCCAACATTTTTTTTCTATCCAATTACTCGATTAATCGTCAGAATAATCAATTAGTAAAATAATCATTTCTTGCAGCCCTTCACAGGAGAAACATTGTCTCTCCTGTCAAGAGGCGGTATCACATGTTTTCCAGCCACATAGTTTCATTTTATAGCACAATCTTGTTACCTTCAGTTGTATAAATTAAAAAAAAAAATTACTTTGCAATTTGACGCCTTGAAATTTGGCCTCTGCCTCTTTAAGAAGCTCCTACTCTTTGACAACAATACACCTCCATTATACTGTTTTGAACTGTTCTTCGGAGTATTGGTCTGAGAAGTAGTTCCTATGATGAGCAATGCAGACATGCAGTTCCACCAGGTGTTTGCTAATTGCTACTGGCTAGTCTGAAGGAGCTGAGTGGGCAGACTGAAACCAGACGGTTACCATGGGAGACTGAAGGACTTCTAAAACACTCCGGATATGTTTTTGATGAGGGAATAACATTATAAGATGACGTAAAGGTCAACAGAGTTAATCCTATATGATGCCGCCCCTTTAAAGAGGTTGAATCCTCCTGTTTGCTGGGTTTACCTGCAGCAGCTCCGTGGCTCCATCTGCAAGGCCGAACTCCCTCAGCACCCTCAGCTGCAGCTCGTAGCTGACCGTGGCTCCCTCGCCACAGTTCAGGGCGTAGGCTCGCTGGACCTGCTCCGTGTGCCTCAGCTCATGCAGCCTGCGGATCATATCCTTCACCACAGACAGAGGAGGCACTGGAAGCAGCACAGAGCAGAGGTTCCAACAATTTACCTGCCGCTTTTCTACCTGCAGACATTTGGATGTACGTTCATTTATTAACTCATTCGTCGCCCTACCTGGTATTTCGTTGGCCACGACGGAGGGAGCCGTGCTGGAGCTGCCCGCCATTTGCTGGTGGTTGATCATGTGACAGCACTGAGGCACGGCGTTGTTCACCATGTAGAGAGTGTCCGGGACGTTGGACATGCGCACCAGTCTCAGACGCACCAGGTCCGTCTGCTCCACCATCATCTCATCAAGCACAGACTGAAGTCATGAAGAAAAATACACGAAGGAGAAAATAACTGACATGATTGTTTACTGAAATGGTTTATAATTATTTCCATAATAGATTAATCGTTAACTGGACTATACAGACTCGAAGAAAGGCCAAATGCTGAAAGAACAACATACTCAGCAGGAATTAAACCAAAACATTATGCATTTAAAATAAAAAAAAAAAAACCTTCTGATGTTCAACCCAGAACTCCTCAAATGGGATAGTTTTAGCTTCTCCTGGTTCAAAATGTGTAAAAAAAAATATTTCCTTCTCACATGTTGATGTTAGGAGTATTTTTAGCTGCAAATGCATCTTTGCTACAAATGGAAATAAAATTTTTACTATTTAAAAAAGGAAACATTTGTTTATTTGCGTCTTCTAATCTACTTAATCGATTAGTCGTCAGAATAACTGATTACTAAGAATAATTGTTAGTCGAGGCCGGGTTGTAGATCTGTTCCACCTGACTGACAGCTCTCTTAATAACGCCTCTCACTGCCCTGCAGACATGTCCATTAATATTCAGAGACCCGGGAAGGCCGACAGGTCCTAATGAAAATTTGCAAATGGACCCAAAAAAAAAAAAAAAAAGAATTTCCATCCTGATAATGAGACTCTTGGTGTATTTGCCAGACTCACTTTGGCTTCCTCCACATAAGGAGAGAAGAGGCGCGGTCGGACGTAGATCCCTGCATTTTTCTGCCGCAGCCAGGCGTTGGCCTTGCCCCCCTCGGCTGTGGGCAGCATGTCCGATGGAGGGGTGCTGATCAAACCCCTCTTCAGCTGTGAACAGAGATCAACCGGTGAAGCTCACAGTGTTCAAAGATGATCTGCTATGCTTCCTTGAACAGGTAAGGACAAATTTATGAGCTATTAAAACCTTTTTGTTACTTTTTTTTTGCACAAAATCATTCTTACACAATGAGATTTTAGTCAGCTTGTTCTGTTTTGAGCAGTTTTAGGGCCTCTTGTCACTTTCAATCCAAATAAGCTGCTCAAGGAAACGTTTCCACCTGCACGTGAAAATGGCTCGAAACAGATGCAAAATTATAAAACTATGCATCTTTAAAAAGCAGAAGTGAAGCCTCCTGCACAATCAACAAGATGTAGGAAGTGGTTTCTGGACAGCAAAGCACTCATCTTTTCCAGCAGCCATTGTACAGCCCACACAGCTGTGAAACCAGCTGACCAAACATGCTTGAGCTCTGCTTTGGGTTGCTAGGCAACAGACTGGACATTGCTGGGGATGCTAGATGACTGGTAGTGCCTGCTGATTCGTGACTCAATTAAAAGGTTTTTGAAACAGCTCTTTGTTCAGACACCAAAAAAACATCAACTTATTGCCAAAAAACGTTAAGCCTTTAGCATGTTTTTGGAATTGGTAGAAACCCAAATGGAAAACATTCAAAATGTGAGTTTTGCTGAATGAAGTCCCATTTAAAATGCCAACTGAAGTAGAGGCAGAGTACTGACGGTGTCGGCGAGGACGTCGCTGTTGGGAGGCAGGATGTGCTCCGTCCGAATGAAGGGCAGGAGTGGAGAAAGGATCTCCCTCAGCTCCTCCACGTCCAGGTCTCGCCTTTTCACGCCTCTCTTGTTGACGCTGTGGGCTGTGCCGCTCAGCAGGTTGGGCTCTGGGTTAGCGAAGACGGAAACAATCAGCCGAATTCATACAAAAACACGTAAATATGTAGGGCAGAAACAATTAATCGAATTAACCGTGATTAATCGACTTGAAATAATCGTCAGCTAACTGGTAAGTCCTCAGGTGGCGTTTTAGCTTCACCTACTTCAAATTCTTGGAAATAAATAATAAATACAATTAAAATCCAACAAAGTCAACAGATTATCCTTGCACTGTATTACGGTCTAAATGGTTAATTGTGCTGACTCAATTTATTAATCGATTAATAACATATTCTGAACAGTAATTAAGTCAAAACTGCATAAAACAAATATAGATTTTGCGTTTGAGATTCAAACCCTTTGTCTGTACACAGATTTTACTCCAACCTTCTCAAGTGGCAGGTTTAGCTTCTCCTAAAGACATTTACCAAAGAAATGTTTTTTTATTTTAGACAATAAAATCTTTATTTTCTTATTTCAAAAAGGAATTGAATAATTTGTTCATTTGCATCTTTTGGTGTATGTTAATACTGCATAAAAAGCGGCTAAATGAAAAGTCTGTAGGTTTTTATCGTTTGATTAATCGATTAACGAAAGTGATCGTTAGTTGCAGCCCTATAAATATGGTTATGTATTTCGCTAAAACTCTGATTTTAATGCCCAAGAGTTTATAAACTACGAATTTAGTGAAACGTCTTAAACATGGCCTCTCCTGCAGCATGCTTCATGTTTCTGGAGCCACTTGGAGCATCAACCCGACAGCATCTCATTTATCATTAGGCTAGAACACAGTGACACAGCCAATGAAAATTAGGCCACTTTATGTTGACTCCATTTCTAAGGTTAAGCCTTTTTTCAGCTCTTAAGTGTATTTTTTGGGTCTTTGGTAAGTGAGCAATTTCCTCAGAGCAATTAGAGGGGAAGCTGAGAGGGTAATTATAGAGTGTATTATCTTACCCCTGTCTGCCATCCTCTTAATCAGCTGCTGCTCGCCCCACTTTACGACATACTTCAGAATGTCCTGTTCACTCGCCTGGGAGGAAAACAAGGAGAGAAATGAGAGGAGGAAGGAGATGATGGAGAAGGAGGGGAAGAAAAACACAGGTGAGCGAGGAAAGGGAGAAAACATGTAAGAAAGGGGGGAAGGAAGCAAGAAAGGGGGGAAAGGATGTAAAAAAGGTAGGAAAGGATGCAAGAAAGGGAGGAAAGGATGCAAGAAAGAGAGCCAGATTCAGAGCTCAAAAGCCTCCGACTCATTGCACGCGTTAAGAGTCTCGTCATCTGAATAACAGCAGAGCACAGAACGAGCTGAAAGGTGTGGTTGTTTACCTGCAGGTAGTCGGACTGAATGGCGCTGAGGAGGTGCTCTTTGCCGAGCTCGTACAGGACGTCAGAGGTCACCACCTGGCTGAACTCCTCACACAGGAAGTGCATGGCCTGCCTGTGGACCCACTTGGAGCCGTACGGCTGGGAGCTCCACTTCAGGATGGGGACCAGAGAGTCCAGGGACAAACTTTCCACAACGATGTCCTCGCACCCTGACAGAGGAAAGAAGCAGTTTATATGCCGACATTCAGTCCAAAGGCAGAGTTTCCCCAGAAAACTGGCTAAGCTCAGTGCACTAGGCCAGTCATTCATCCAGTTGGCCGCCATGTCTGAGTTAGAAAATGTTTAAAGTTGACAGAAAATTTGAAAATATCACTTGATAGTTACGTGTTATTGGAAGACTGGAAGATTAATACTTAAACACAAACTGTAAAGTCTTAAAAAAATGATTAAAGAAACAAATAAACAATGCTCAGCCTGGTGGGGCCACAAGTAAAGCCTGGTGGCCCGCCAGGCTTATAATAAGCTGTGGGAAACCCTGAAAAGCACAAAAAACCCTCAAAAACAACAAAAAAAAACAGAGTTTAATAGGGCTGCAACTATTGATTATTTTAGTAATCAGTAAACTGATTACTAAATTAGTTGCGATTTTTGTAGTAATTGATTAATCGGTTATTCTTACGATTAATCTGATAAAAAAAATTTGGTAAATTCTTAAGATTTTTTACTTAAGTCTTTATTTATACAATATCCTCAATACATTCTAATATGCAAATAAACAGATAATTTAATTAACTTTTTAAATAAGTTCAAAACATTTTATTGACTAAAATGCAATGACACGGCTTTCCTTTAATGCACGCTGCCAAAGGATGAATCTGCAGCTAAAAATGCTTTGAACATTACTGTGCTCAGCCCTTTCTGCTTGACTTAAAATAAATACAGTAAGGTTGATTTTGGATTACCATTTAATAACTGAAGGTGCTTAAAATGAGATTTTTTTTGTACAGAATTTGAACCAGTTGAAGCTAAAATTATGTCAACATGAGGAGCTTTGAGTTGCAGATGGTTTGTTTTCTTTACACCTTAAAAGCATTTTTATCGTAATTACTGCTCTGAATATGTTGTTTTTTCATTACATTGCCTTAGAGATTATATATTCCATGATTAAATAAATTAGTTGACAGTCACTTCAACAATCGATTAGTCACGATTACTCCGGTTAATCGTTTCAGCCGTTCAGTCCATCCTGCACCGCTGCCAGACCATCAGCAGGTTTGATTATTTTTCACTGACCCATGGAGCCTCTCTCTAGTAGCACCACATCCCTCCATGCTGCGTTTCCTAAATCAGAGCGCATACCAGAGCAGCAGGCAGCGGCTTTACTCTGCAACACACCAGCCCACAGAAATGCTTTGATATCTTGATGTGTTTCAGTCTCAAGCTGCCTTCCTCTCACCGTGTTAAACAAACACAGCCGCCGCCAGCACACAAACACAACAAGCAACTGTGGACACGCGTGTGTACATAAATCAAAATTGCATTAAAAGCCACAGAAGGCTGAGGGAATTATGAAAGCGCTGCTCACAGCATTGGAGGAAAAAAAGCTAAACAATAAAACAAACTGCGCTCTGCAGATTCAGCCATCGGCGGCTTCAGCAGTAAATCTAAACGAGATCCATTTAGACAGAATCAGACGACCATTCAGATTAGGCGCATCTATGCCAACACAGAAAAGAGGGCTTTCAAATACCTTGTTTAACACATCGGATTGGACGTCCAAAAGCTGCTCTTAACTAAAATAGAAACCTGGAAAGTTTTACATTGTGGCCAGTCTCGTCTTTTATCTCTTTTATGGGGCAGCAGCATCGCTCCTCTGGGGCCATCTTATCTTGAAACAGAAAATGTAAGCGGCACTTCCGGCCCCAAACCACTGCTTTGAAGACGCAGCCTGGGAAACTGGCTGCTATTCGTTGGAAGGGAAACCCAGTGATGCTGTGAGTCTAACTGCAGATCCAGCAAAGGCAGCGTAATGATTAGCCAATAAACCATCACAACAAGATATTTACCTAAACTATATATAATGTGGCATAAAATCAAGCTAAATTTACCATTTTAGAACAGTTAGGTTTACTAAAATGATCTTTGTTTGGCAGAAAAATGAACGAGACGTGAGGGCTGGACAATAAATCAATAATATATGTTACGATAGACAGTATGACACAGATAATATGTGGAAGAAAAAACAATAAAATTAACTGGAAACAACCAATTAGAACCCGGTGCGTCTTAGTGCTGTCAATCTTGCTCTTTGCTATGCTTCAGCTAGCATAGCCTGTTGTGAATGCTTAAGCTAGTTAGCATAGCCACCAAATATGGCAGATAAAACTGTTTTCCTGTAATGGTCAGTTGTTTCTCTGCCATTAGCACATTTAGCAGCGAGAATTATTTCAGGAATGCGCAATACGTACTGTATCCGGTAGAAATGATAGAAATTTTTTCCCATGATGGAGTTTACCGGCTGACCGCGGTAATGCTTGTTGATGGCGTAACGGCCAGCATCAAAACAGAGCAAGCAGAAACAGCATCGCTGAGAGTGGAAGAGAAGAGCTTGTTAAAAAGTCAGGTGCAAAAACGTCAATGATCTGGACCTGGTTCGGGTTCAACCTCCCGCGGTCTTAGCGTGACGCTCAGGAGGAGCGCGGCACATGTCACGGTCAGCCAGTGGAGAGGAGAGGGGGAAAAGCTCTGTAGGATTGGTGCAACCCCTGCTGGGATGCACCGATCCTACCCTTGCTGCTGTCTTAGTGCAACGGTCAGGAGGAGAAGGCAGATGTCACGGTCGGACAGCGGGGAAGTATCATGGGGCTGGGTGACGGTCTCTCCGAAACCACAAAAAAGAAAACCTCGTAAAAGGGCACAGTGCGACTCCGCTGGGCCGGGCATAGAGTAAAAAAACTGGTGGGGTTTAAATGACTTCACCTCTTAAGACCACAAGAAGATTCGAGAGTAAAACTGGGAGCAGAAAAATGTAATGTGTGTGGAAGTAAGAAAATGCAAGTAATTTGCCAGGTTTCCCTTAAAATTGGATTTTTTAAAAGGAGGACCTGGTAATGATACACAGCAGCATAAAGTATCTAATGAGTGTTAAGTTTTAACACTTACAAATATATACATTCCACTCAATTAGCTTTTTGTTTTTGTTTCTATTGTAAGTTTTACACAAATCATATTGTGATATTGTTACCACCACCCATCATAATGTATCGCGACAAGAATTTAATGCCACATCCTTAGTTTAAGACCCGCCTCCTGGCTCTGATTGGTTGTTTTGTTCTGGAACGGTACATTCGATCTCATGGATGAGATTGATGATTTCACAGATGATCTGTCTCATATTATTCCATCACGACATTTTTAACAAATATCTAAAAAAACATGTTCTCAGTATGTTTTTTCGTGTGCTTCCACCTCGGGCAGCAGCAGACGGTTCCCCATGTGGGAAAAGACAGCAGCCAGTTCTACTCTGTAGGTCCATTAGAACCCACATTCCCGTCTTGGCTTTTAAAGCGCAGCACTTTTATTATGAGCAGGAGATTAGACTCAGTCTTATATCTAACACTAAGCTTCCCCTTTTCTCTCTGCGGGGCGGAACGCCTCCTTTACAGAGCTTAGCAGACCGACAGCAGCTTCAGATGTTTTCATCTGAAGCCGTTTCCTGGAGCGCAGTCCCAAAAGTAAAACATCACATGCGTTCAGTAGTCTAAACAAGTCTGCTTGGAAATGATGTTGGATGATTGCTGAGGTGCTGCAGCTTTAATTAACAGTCACAACACAGAGCAGACAAAGTGTAGGGCAGGGAGGGAGGTTGGTTTCCATCCAGAAGCTCAGTGGCATGCTTTAAAATTAACACAGCTTTTAATTCAAGTAAAATGTAATCCTAAATGGGATGCATGGGAGTTAATATGGACAATGAAAGCTTTGGTGAGCCAGAGCGTCATATTGTCAAAGGGAAACGGTAATGAGTTCAGGAGGGGGAGGACTGTGACAGATTAGAGGGTTTTCTCCGCAACATGAGCCTCTCTGCTGCCTCTTGAAAGAACCTGGGAGTCGCTGATGTTTGACATGGCGGAGCTCAAACTTAACCAACGTACGGCAGGATGATTTGTCATTTAAGCGGGGTTTGCATATTTCTCCCACTGTAAAATTCAAAAACTTTTCAAGGTAAGTTTGAAAAGTTTAGAGATAAAACAATACAAACGGACCAAAAAGACAGTTTCAATTCAGTATTATAGGATATAAAGTATGCGTTTTCAATATCTTGTGAATAGTATTACAGCGGGGATAAAGTAAGGTTACATTTTGAAATGTGTCTTATACACATATATACCTGACTGATCTGAGAACAAAAATTTAATGTAAATTTCAATGAGGTTGGCTTACAAAATATAACCCAACCTTTATTTCAATTGGACAGATCAGTGAGTCATTGAGCCATTAGGAATGATAAATATTTAATACTCTGAAATGGGGTTGGACAATAAATCAATAATATGTATAATAGACTTGTAATCAATATCAGTAAAACATCTAATATGAAATTTGATATTAAATACATAGATATAGTCAGAGGAAAGACTTGAGATGCTGAACCTCTTACAGTAAGCTGAGCAGGGTTAGTGGAATTAACTAACTCTTTGGTTACCTAGCAACTCTCACTCTTCCGTTACCTAGCAACAACCTGTTGAGTAACTTCCGCAGCAGCAGTTTTAGGTTTTTCCCTGCGTGCCTCTTAATGGCTTAAAAATAAACGATAGAATAGAGTGAAAAATGCGGATAAAGCAGGAAACAAGTTTAGGATCATTTCAGATATTTAAATAAAAAAAAAAACAAGTCAATAATTATCAACATCATCTGATGTGAAACGTTTATGTCGTGAAATGCTTTTCAGCCACATCGTCCAGCCTCTCACTGAAAACAATTCAAACAAATTGTGTTAAGGTAAATCATCTTCCTGCTCAAATTCAAATATTGAAGCACAGTAATTAAAAAGTGCCATTTAGCAAATAGAAATAATTTCGGTTATTCTAACTAACCTTAAATGAAAAGTTTAGTCTGATTTAACTTTAAAAAGTCAGAAAAAAAGAGATTGTATGAAAATAATTTGGCTTCAGCTGTAAAAAATGTTTTACAAATTTAGGCTTTTAATCAAATGATACAAAACTTTGCAGTTTGAATATCAAGTCATTAAAATTCAAGCATTTTCAAGGATTTCCAGCACCCGTATGAACCCTGATTAAGGTTTGCAGTGTTGCAGAGTGAGCTCAGAAAGACGGCAGCAGGTCACATTCGGTGATCTGTGCAGAACAGAGTGGATCACCGGTTGAGCAACCACACTGACCAACAGGGTGACACCCTATTATTTACTGCAATACGCCTTTCAGACAGGCGAGAGTTTGAGTTATTTACATCACTTTTAACCCTTTGAAAGGATTTCCAACATCTGTTCCTGCAAGACGTCTCGCCTTCCTCCTTAAACCAGATGTTTTGCCGTTTCTTTTAAGCCAAAACAGTCGCATATTTCCACTCAGTCGGATTGCATCATTGCTGAAAAGGATGAAGTATCTTTATAAGTAAATGAGTCGGCTTTATGGATTAGCATGCAACTTTGCATGAACAGATGCTAAACCCATCAAAGTACGTCTGCTAAATCTAATTAAAGCCACGAGGAACATCTGCAGAGAGTCCATGGAGCCGGAACAAACCGCATTTTTAATACGGTAAATAAATCTGAATAAATATTATTGGGTTTTCTGTGGATTACATAGCAGAAGGTGGTAAAATATGCTGAAAATCATTTCACACATTTTAAATGAAAACCAAACATTTGCACAGATGGGTTATTATTTTGTTTAATGTTTTGGGAGGAAAATATTGCTGTGGTAAGAAGCGCTGTCATGATAAGAACAAACTGCTGTTTTCAAAGTCCAAATTTTGATCATGCAGCTGGAATTGCTACTTTTTTGTTGCATCTATATATGAAATTATATTTCAAATTATGATCTGTGGAGTTTTTACATTAAAGATTTCCTACTTTTCCCAGAATTCCTGAGTTTTCTGTCCTTTATGTTCACTTTAAATATTAGAAGCTAATGTTGAATTTATGTCAGAAATGTTTTTACAAAAGAGGTTTTAAATATAAAACATGTAAAAATATTTCATATTTAAGGAAGAAACATAAGGAAAGATGTATACCTGGGAAAAAAGGAAGGAATGAAGGAAGCAAGTACAGAAGTAGGAAATGAAGGAAGGAGATGTATAACTAGGAAACAAAGAGTGAAGATGGGAAGGATAGGAAGGAAGGGACAAAGAAAAGAAGGAAGAAAAAAAGGAAGGAAGGCTATAGTTTTTCCCCAATACCATTTTTATTTGTTTCACATGACGAAAATGTCTTCTCAATTTCAGTTTTAATTATTCCGTTTGTTTTAGTCAACTATAATAACCGAGGTCGAAGATTCATTTTGTTGTGACTTTTTGTTTGTCTAACTTAATTTTATTTAGTTTTCAGTTTGTTTGCTAGTTTATTTAGTTTATATAGGTCGAATGTTGTTAATTTTCAGCAGGAGATACAATTTTCGAAAAATGTATTGAAATATTGTTGACTGGTGTTTTCTTTCAGCTTTTGCTGTCGCAGTTTTGCGGATTAGCGTAAATACCGGCAGGAGGAATAATAGTGGACCATAATTTGTCAACAGCTGACATAAACTGCTTGTGTCACAAAAATAACAAAAAAAAAAATCTATTTCAGAAAAGTTAAAAAGGCTAATAAATATATTTAGAAACACAAAAATAAAGTATATTGTATCTAATTTCATAAATGCACGCTATAGTTCTAGTTAGTTAACCTTGGTTGAAACTGCAGCTCACACATAGGCGGGGCGCGCGTTAAAACAGCTGGTTCAGGTCAGAGCAGGACGCCAACCTTTAGCGTGTAAAACGGTGTGGGGAGTCAAAGCGATGTGTAATCTGAGTGTAGATATAACGGTGAGAAAGTGTTGACGGAGGCTCTAATGCATGTACCAGCTGTCCGCTCCCAGAAGCTGCTTGTTGCAATATGTTCCCGCCAGGCGCAGCACTAACACCGCCTAATATCTCACTTAGTGATGCTGTGCAACCCGCGTTTTAATGTGCACAGTCAGCGCTGAAGGTTAGACAGCATGTAAAAAAAACAAAACAAAAAGGCTATAATTAACGTAGAAAAACAAATAAAATGCCAAAAACATCTCATGATGCAGCAGATGCTGCATTTAGGATGCAGTGAGCGTGCAAATCGATTCAGGAAAGATGATTTATGTTATCGCGCTCCGGGTTGAGGGTTTATTTCAGCGGTAGTGACCAAACAGGAAGGAAGAAATTACTGAGGAATGAGACCAAACTAACAATTCACTGAGTTACACAACACATCAGCAAATTTACAGATCATAAAAACTCTGGCTGCCCTAAACCTCAAACAACTGGACAAAAACGGCAGAAGAGCGGAAACAATAAAAGACAAAGAGACTGGTGTTTAAAAAAAAGGAGGGAAGGAAAGAATGAAAGGATGGAACAAAAGAAAAAAGGATAGAACGGGAAAGGGAGGATAGGAACAGAGAAAAGAAGGAAGGAAGGGCCTAGCAAAGACAGGAAGGATAGGAACAGAGGAAGAAAAAATAGGAAGAGAGGAAGAGAAGGAGAAAATATCTAGCAAAGGAAGGAAGGAAAGGTGGGAAGGAAGGAGTAGCAGAAGATAGGAAAGAAGAGAGAATAGGAAGGAAAGAACTAACAAAGGAAGGACGAAATAAAATTAAGTAAGGAATCAAGGATGGAAAAAGGAAGGATGAAAGAGGAAGGAGCAATGAGAAGGGAAGAAGAATAGGAAAGAAGGAAGAGGACAAAGGAAGGAAGCAGCAAAGGAAAGGAAAGAAAATTAAGAATAGCAAGGAAGAAAAAAGGAAAGGAAAGACAGAAGGACGGATAGAAAAGAAAGAATAATCTAGCAAAAGAAGTGAAGAAAGGAAATAATTTGGAACCGGTGAAGCTAAATGAGGATTTCTGTGTAGAACATATTTACAGATAAAGAAAATGTATGAATTTTTTGTGCAGTTTTGGCTTAATTACGCCTCTGAATATGTTGCTCGTTCAACAAACTGCTTTTTTCAAGTCTGTATACTCTGGTTAAAGATTAATCAATTACTAAATTAGACAATGACTATTTAAATTAGCTGTTGATCAGGATTAATCACTTCAGCCCTATAGAGCTCTCTGGTTAGTGTCGCCGTCTCCGTGTGTGCAGGAGGCTTCCTACCTTGAGCCAGCATGCTGAACTCCAGAAACAGTGCGATGTGGTAGAGCTCCATGGCCTCCTCCGTGCGCGTGCTTGCCCCCCTGCACCCCGAAACGAGGGCCTGCACTTCGCCCAAACTGCACGACGACGGGCTGCCGCGCAGCACCAGCCCCAGGTCCACCATGTCCGTGTACATGCAGTGGAGGATGACCTGCACGTATTTCCGTGGGATGATGGACTCGTCCAAAACTATCCTGGTGGGCGTCTGCAGCGTGCGCTCCGTCATTTCCTCCCCCGTGCGAATGCGCCTCTGTAAAAGGTTCCTGAAGAACGGCGAGCGTGCAGAGAGGATGGCCTTGTGGGCCCTGAGGTCCTCCTCTGGGGTCGCCCCACCGCCGCCGCCGCCTCCTGAGCCCGTCGGCACCGCGGCGACCGCCCCTCTCTCGTTAGAGCCGTCGATCATCTCAGAGTCAGAGGAGAAGCTGAGCAGAGCGTCGTAGTAGCACATGTAGTCAAATAAGCCCTTCATGTCCGCTTCCAGAGAGTTGGGCGTCCCGAACTCCTCGCTGAGCTGAACCAGCACGTCCACGTTCTGCAGCCGGCTGTCCTCAGCTCCGCCCACCCCGAACTCTCCCGTGTACAGGTAATGAAGCAGAGCGGAGAACATGGGCACGTCAATGCCGGCCGTGTCGACGTCCATGAGGACCTCGGCGCCGTAACCGGGAGAAGAGGACAGTAGGGTCTTGAAGAAGGGGCAGCGGGCGGCCAGGATGGCGCGGTGAGCCGGGAAGCAGGTCCCCTGGAAGATGAGATCCACGTCAGTGCAGTACTTGTGCTGATAGAGCGCGGCCAGGTCGCGCTGCAGGCTGGGGGCCTCGGCGCGGGCCAGGCTGGCCTGGAAGCTCAGCTCCTTGAGGGCGCCGGTTCCCTCGTACTCCTCCACCAGGGCGTTGGTGTCGCGGACATCCCAACCCGACAGGAGCTCCCGCATCTGCCGGGCGTGGTCCGCTGAGCGGCTGGACTTCCTCCTTTTGATGAACCGCCGTTTGAGCGTCGCCAGACCCAGGCTCTTCTTCTTCCTGTCCGCCGGTCGCTCATGGCCGTGCTCCAGGCTGTACAGCTTGGACTCCCAGCCATAACCCTGTTGGGAGTATGAAGACGTACCTGGAACAAAAGCACAGGAAGGAATAAGAAAGGAGGAAACGATGTTTTGCTTTATTTTTAGGGGAGCAGTGATTGCAGTTTCTGGCTGATTAATGATATTTATAATATCTGCCTGATCTGCTGATTCCAACTTTGGCCAATAAATGATCTTTTTGTCTGAAATCTTGCTCAATATTGTAAGAAAGTCACTGAGTTGGTAAGAGTGCGGTGACTTTCGTTAACAGCAAACAAGCAGACATGATCTGGTGGGTCAGTCAGTCAAACCTCTAACCACAAAGCAAAAGAGGACAGTGGTCAATTTTTAGAGGTTTGCTAAAGTAGATCAGATCTATCGATCTTATCTAGATCAGCTTCACATGGAAGTATTGACCAATCAGTAAAAGTTTAGGTGCACCCCAACCTCACATTCAGATTTTCAGTCAGCCATTTTGAAACATGAGTGAAAAGTAGGGCTAGTCTGTTGATTATTTTTTGGATTGCATTTTATTAACTGGAGAGCAAAAGGTGCCAGGCCTTCTTGTCCAACATTAGTGTCTGACCTCAATAATGAGTCTCTGAAAGAACGACCAAAGAAAGACTTCCCTGCAGATTAAAATCTGTAAGAGCTCCAAAAGTTGGGCTAGCATCATAATGACTTCTAATTTACTGAGATGCAGCGGTATGTTCATATCATTGATATAAACTGTAGTATTGTCTGACCCAGAGATGAGTGTAAGCTGGAGCTTTGGTTTAGTTTGCTTCAATAAAAATCCAGTTTGTTTATCTAGAAAGTCCAGTTTGTTAGTAGAGGTGTGAATACGGAACCAAAGAATAAAACTCTGATCTGCCTGTAAACCTCGGTAGAAGTGAACTCTGATGCAGTTTGAATGCATATGTGAACGCCAAGCGGGCCGAAAACCGCTCCAAAAGCAGGAAGCGAACATTAGCGCAGCGCATTCTGGGTAAAGGTGCGGTAGGAGGAGAAACAATTTGTGGTCTTTTACTACAGAAAAAGAAAAAACAAACACTAAAAGCTGATGTTACTCCCTTTTTGTTTACATTTTACAAAAAAGGAAGTTGCACTCATGTTCTTTTCATAGGTTTTTGTGATGTTTCTTGTCATGGTTCGTGTTGCAGCGCCCCCCACAGGTGAGGAGGGAAACAGGTTATTTTTAAAGGGTTTGATTTGACAGTGAAATGAGAAAGGGAACTGCATCAGCTGAAAATTTAACAAATGTTGCAACTTTGGTCCCCAACTGAACCAAATCTACCAGACTACGAGATGTGAAAACACCCTGAGTACTAATCTGCTAAAAGGGTCCAAGGTGATGCGGAAGCAAGCTTTTCGTTGAATCTTGGCGTGAGCCTCTGGGTATGATTTATTAATGTTCTCCTGGAGCCTGTGTGGGTTCTCTGCAGACATTTGGTCTTCCTCCCACTGGCCAGAAGCTCTCCATTAGGCTCTAAATTACCCATGAGTGTGTGTGAATAATCTCTGTGTTGGCTCCACAAGCCTGAACAGAACCAAAGCGCCACTCATGGCTTCCAGTCGTAGGTGATTCAATAAGAAAAAAGATTTGATTGAGTTTCTGTGGTCATACCAGAGGTACTGCTGCAGGCGGGCACACTGAAACACAACCTGCCTCTGGCATCCCTTGCAGGTTGGACGCACGCTGCCTGATCAGGCACCTGGATCACGTCCAGCGGCAACGCAACATATCCAGGATCCCCGTTTCTTTTGATTTCAGAGCACAAATTGGTTTGTAACAGCCAATCAAGACGCTGTGGTCCTTTGTGAACTTTTAGGGTTGCAAGTATCGATTATTAGTCCATCAAATATTCTAACGATTGATCAAATAACCAGGATTTAAAAAAAGGGCAAATTTTGCAGATTTTTCATTTAACCACTTAAGCTTACTTTATATAATATTAAAAATAAAAACAATAATTAAATTCCTTTTTGAATAAGAAAATAAAAATGTTATTGCCATAGATGCAGTAACATAGAACTCCTCTGGTGTACACTTGATCATTTGTCGAAAATGATGCTACAAATCATTTGAAAACATGCAAAAAAACTTATCGGTACTCTGGAGGTGATCTGTTGACTATTTTTTTGGATCAAGTTGTTAAACAGATAAAAAGGTACCTAATTAAAAGATTTGAACAGGTGAAGGCAAAACTAAGCCACTTGAGTTCTGGGTCATTTTTCCATATTTAATGCACAATAAACATATTTTTAATGTAATTGTGACTTAATTGAAGATCTTCTGTGAGCAAATGACACGTTTTACAATCTCCAGTTACTGCTTATCCAATTACGATTCCGTATGATAATCGATTAATCACGATTCAGCCGATTAATCGTTCAGCCCTATAAACTTTAAGCCATTCTCACAGATTTAGACCAATCTGCTCCACTACATGGCAGTTATGTTGGGCTGGAGACGGCGTGGACACGTCAGCGGAGGCTCTGCCAAGGAGATCCTCTCCGCCTGACCTCCTGTCAGCATCCATCAATGTGACCCACATCGTAATCACTGGAACTCTGAATCATCTGTGGCTGGGCCAGATCAACTGAGCGGCTCCAGGACACAACAGGCAACGGAGATCATTTGGCTCTTCTGACAATACATTCCCCCCCACTAAAAAGAAACTGGGGCTCGACTCATTTAGAAACTGAAACTTTAACCTCTCAGACGAAGCTCATGATAACTCCACAGGAAGATCAAAGAAGTCTTTTCTCTTCCTTCAAGAAGACAGTCAGGGTTCAATTCAACTCTAAAACTAGCCATCACAGCAAAATAACAGTCTTTTCTGTCAGAGAAACTGTTTAAAACTTTTCAAAGGGCAGCTTGCACACGGCTACCTTTCATTTAGAGGTTAGGGCTGAAACGATTAAACGGATTAATCGTGAGGAATCAATTATTGAAATAATCATCAACTAATTTAGTAATCAATTAATGGTTAACTGGAGTAAACAGATGTTTTAAAAAGGCAATTTGATGAAAAAACAACATTAAGAGCAGCAACTAAGCCAAAACTATGCAAATATTTTGCATTTAAGATAAAAATGTCTATTTTAAAGATCCCTAAAACTAAGCTAAAGGATTGTTGTAGTTCGTCCAATCCAATGCCGTTATTGCATTTTAAGCAATAAAATATTTATTTTCTGATTTAAAAATAAGAATTATTTATTTACATTGTTAAATGTGTGAAACAAAAAAACTATAGAAAGTGCCACTTTTTTATCCAATTAATAGATTAGTCACAATAAGCGACAGAATAGTTGATTACTTAAATGATTGTTAGCTGCAGTCAGCACTGATAAAGCATAAGGTCACAAAACATACTGTGACTATGAAGAATCTAAAATGGAGCTGAAACAATTAATTGGGTTAATAATGATTAATCAATTATTTAAATAATAGTCACTACTTTAGTAATCGATTAATCGCTGACCGGAGACTCATTTCTTTTATCCAATTAATCGATTAATCATCAGAACAAATGATTATTAAAATAAGCTGCAGCCCTAATAAAGTAAAATCTCATGCAGACATATTGTGAGTCCACAGGGTGTAAAATCATAAAAATACCTCTTGTGATGTCATTCTGGTCAATGAGATTTGAAATTGCATTTCTTTGCTCGCCTGCCTTTGACTATGCTTCAAAACAAGGCCAAGCGGCAGCGAAAGGCACGTGGAAGCTCCTGCTAATGCTCCAGCCTCGGCTCTATGAGTCAACAGCCCGGTTCAAGAGCTCTTATGCACAAAATTATTCACCTCCTGCACCATCAGTTGCCATGGAAGCAGGTTAATCTAATCTAAAGTGTGAGTAAGTGCATGGCAGAGCCCTATTAGTATGCATTTGTAGGAAGGATAGACATATATACTGGTTCATTACGCAGAAAAAAATAATAAATTTGGTTTTTAACCTACATGAGTAGCGACAGGGATAGTTTTAACGCAGCATGGAGAAGCTTAAATGGACTCACCTATAAAGGTCTGCTGCGTCTGCGTGTTTCCCCCGATGCGCGGGGAGCAGGAGTGTGGATAACTGGATCCATTGGCCCCCATCCTTACGTCTCTTCACTTGTTGTTTGGGGGGCCCCCCTGGTGCTGAGTCATCCTGCTCGGTCCTCAGCTGTGGGGGTCGGGCATGGATCTCCTGAAGCCTCCGAGCCCCAGGCCCCGGCGGCTGAACCCCCAAAGAGTGGAGCAAAGAGAACAGACAGAAGGCTAAAGTCAAACTGCGTCTAGCATCTCAATTCAATCAAATTTTTGGTTTAATTTTTAGCACATCTGGATTTGTTTTCCACCAATTCAGAGTGAATCACGTCGTTTGACATCAGGTCAACTTTACGATGAAATATTAGGGCCAGATTTCCTTTTTTTAATATTACAAGACTACAGTCAAACCAGCAGGAGAATAGAGTTGAAATATCACAATAAAGCCACAATATCAGGCTTTTCTGGTAAAACTACAGTCATAATTGAATAAAGTTGAATTAATACAAGAATAAAGTATTAATATTACTAGAATTAAGGTGTAATATTAGAAGAATGAAGTTGTAGTTTGAGGAAAATGACATAAAAAATAACCAAATTAAATGAGGAAAGTTGAGCATATTGTGAAGTTTTTCTGTCATTTACTCCCTTGATTTGTGCAGCTTCCCTACTTGGAAATTACGGTTGCATCGCTGCAGTTTTTATAACTTTCAGAACAGTTACCTGCTTTTATCTTCCATTTATGCATCAATGTCAAGAAATTAATATTTCTTTTTACAGTAGGAAGTAACTTTAAAGGTAAAAACATTAGAACAACTGTCAAAGAAAAAATGAATAAACTAACCTCCACAAAAAGAGCAAGTTCAGATTTTTAAAATCCATTTTTTGGGAGAAAACTTATCATCCAATTAGTCTATTTACTGATTACTGTGACAGCCCTAATATTGATAAGAGTTTTTTCTCATTAAAATGTCTTTTCTTTAAGATGTTCTTATGGTAAAATTCTCTTTATTTTGACTATAATTTTGCAATTAAATAATTAAAAACGACCTTCATTCTTTGCTGTACAACTCGCAGAGGCGATGAAGGAAATAAAAGCCGTTTTTCAAAAACAAAAAAAGAAAAATTGAAACTGAAAATAAAAATTTCAGGTTTTTGTTCTGTTTACATGTTTTTCCAGCTTCAAATAAAAACAATCTGAATTTGAACTAAGAACATGTTGAAACTGCTTTTCAGATTTGCGGGGTAAAAAACTAAATTCTGAAAAGTATTTTTGATTTTTTTTTTAGTTTCAAAACATTTTTTCAGTTTAAATTTGTTTGTATCAAAATATTTTCAGCTAAAATTTTTTAGTTTAAAATTTTTTTTCAGGTTTCTTTTGTTTAAACATTTTTTCAGTTTAAAATGTTTATTTTCAGTTTAAATTGTTTTCAATTTCAAACTTTGTTTTCAGCTTCAAAATAATTTTTCAAATGTATTTATTTTTTTTATTTGAACAAAGTTTTTCACTTCAGTCACTTGTGATTTCTTTTTAGAAAAGCAAGTGAGAGAAAGAAAAAAATAAATCTGATTTGTGTGAAACAAATTATATGTTTTATTCTTAAGCCGTGTCGCCCAGACCCTGTGAGATAACGAACGCCCCGCGGCGCCGGCGTTGACGAGGCTGAACAGAGAAACACCTAATTACATCCATCACCTCCTTTCAGCCACATTGATTTTACTGCAGTGATCAATCACAGCCGTCCTGCCCATCTCAACGGCCTGTGTGGATTAAAAAAAAAGACGTTCTGAGGTTTTTACTTCAGGGAGTTTTCCTTCTAAGATCTTCGTGTTCAGGCTTTTATCTGCAATCTTCAACAGAGACTTCCTCTTCCTCCCCTCAGGAAACTGATTGCCAGTCAACAACAAATCTAATGCAGATGTAGCTTGGCTTCAACACTGAAACAAGCAGATTTACAAACACAGGACATTCCAGTCCTGTGCCCATTACATGGTAATGGTGGAGCATGAATTTAGAGAATCAGAATTTATATTTTAGGTAATTTGAGAATGTTTTGAGAATAACAAGGCAACAGGACGGGTATTGGGAGTCTGCCACCAGCAGTTGGGTGATGGATTAATTCAGCAGCACCGATAGAGAAGTGAAGACAGATCTAAATACAGCCTTTAGCTCTGACTGCAGGTAGGTGGAGAAAATGAATAGTATGTGATGTCAACCCAATCATTAATATGCCATGATCGGCATAAAATCCAAAGAGTCAACTGGGACCAGACTGGACTTTTTATTTTATTAACCAATGACAATGAATGAATCAAGGCTTTATTGATGACATTATGATTTATAGTCTAAAATAAAAGCTGATTTTATTGTAGGAAGTTGTTGGCATTCATGTACCAATGTATAGTTCCAGTAAAAGTTTCCATCCACTCGTCATCTGCACGATGATGAGTGACTATTTTTTGGGAGTGGGGGCGGTTGTGATTATTTGAATTCCTCATTTTTGAGAGTGCAACAAGCAACTGATAAGTTCACAAACTGAAAAATTTACATAATTATAGGATCAAATATACATAACTACACTAACTAATATTTGGTTAAACTTTCCTCAGTAAATAGCAGAGAAACACAAACAATGACGTGTTTAGAATCCTGTTGGAAATCCCAGAAGTGTCCAATGTTGAGACAACTTCTGACCAGAACGAACCAACCTACTAATGAACCAATGAATGAATGAACCAATGAACAAAACCAAACAACAAATGAACAAAACTTAATGAACAAACGAACAAAACAAACTAATGTACTAATGAACCAACAAACCAACGAATGAACAAAACCAAACAATAACTTAATGAACGAACAAATGAACCAATGAACCAACAAATGAGCCAATGAACGGCTAAATGAATGAAGCAATGATCAAAACAAACCAATGTACCAGTGACTCAACAAACCAAAAAAATTAACCAATGAATTAATCAAATGCACCAATTAACAAATGATAACAAACCACTAACAAAACTCACCCAACTTTTATCAACTGATCCATTTTCTTTCTATATTTAGCAAAATTTCAGACAAAACAATGTAGAAAATAGCAAAAACAAAATTTCCCATCATACTGTTAGTTTTATTTAACAACAGTTGAAATGTATCATAATAAATCAAAATTCTTACCATGATAAGAAATCTTTCACAATAAATCATGAGCAACGCCATAAATGCCCACCTTTACGGCACTTTGAAGCCAAAAGAAGCAAAATTTAACGTAAGCAGCAGAATTATAACAGCCTCATCCAGGAGTTTATCACTGAGACCTGAATCTCCAGTAAAGGTGCAACTTTAAGACGACTTTCTGCACATTCAGGCCTCAATAAAGAGCTGTTGGTTGCGTTTCTCTCCCAACAGAGCTGGTTTAGTGTTGCAGACACGGTTTGAGCTGGACTATGCGTCCCTAATGAGAGGTGACATGAGACACTCCCTGCCCCCTTCCACTTCAAGCTGCTCACCTTGTATCAGCATTTCCCTTCCTTCCCGTTTTAAAACACAATGAAAGGCTTACAGAACCAAAACACAGACTACAACTGCATCTACCTGGAAATGCATGACATAAGGAGAGGATTCATTATTCAAATGACTCGCTGGGGCCCATCAATCATTAATGAGGATTTTCTCATCATGGAGAGAGAACATGGAAGCTGGAAGTATCTTTATAACCTGAGAAATCAATTAGCAAAAAAAAAAAAAAAAGAAAACCCCACTTCTTCAGTGTTTATTCATGAGCAGCTCATTCAGTTTAACATTGTTGGAGTGTAAATTAACAGTTTAGCTGCATCAAAACCTGAAACATGACCTGTGAGATGTGGGCATTGTGTGCTTCGCAAAGCCAGCTGGACAGAAATACTGAGTAATTATAGACGGTTTGACTCGGGAGATATTTGATACGATCAGACGTGCCCCAAAACGAGGTCATAAAACAGAGCAGCGCAGGGAAACCAGAACTTTCTAACAAAGAGTGACCTCCAAAGCTGTGACGTGTCGATGCACACATCATCACACTGCAGGAGAGGGCTGCAGGTGGATGGGAAAACAGTTCACCGTTCCCTGAGGAAGCAGGATGACTGCAGGGAAAACAGCGACAGGCTGCCCCAATCAACTAAATCAGTTTCTCATTAGGCTGATTACAGGCCCGGCTAGAGGAGGCACGAAAAACAACAAGAATCAGGAAAGACTGTAAATAAAAAGCTGAAACGATTAATCATATTAATCGTGATTAATCAACTGTTAAAATCTAAAACTTGTTTTTTAATCAAATTACTTTGATTTTTAATCAATTTAATTGTAATTGCTTATTGAAATAATCATCAAATTTGTTGTTAATCAAATTATCTAGATTTTTAATCAAATTAATAGTGATTAATTGGATTAATTGCAATTAATCTGATTAGTCAAAGTAATTATGATCAGTCATGGAAACAATCAACTTTTTTTTTTAACCTTCATTTATTAATAATGTCTCATTGAGGTCTAAGTACTCATTTCCAAGATTGAACTGTTTTTGATTGTAATTGATTAATCGTTAACTGGAGGATACACATTGAAATAAAAAGGTAATTTGCAGGGAAACAACCAACATATCCAGAGCAGTAAGTAGTGTATTTTTAGTTCACCTGTGTCAAATTTAGTCCAGAAATGCAATTTTATTGCATGTTAGGCAATAAAATGTTTATTTTCTTATTTAAAAAAGGCAGTGGACTTTTTACTTGAATCTTTTAATGTATTTTCAATGTTCTACAAAAAACACTTCTGTGGTTTGAATGCACCCATTTTTTAATCTGATGAATTAATTACTCATCAGAATAATTGATGACTATAATAATCGCTAGTTGCAGACTGAATAGGGACAATGAAATGCTAAAATCTATTTAAATCTTCAGTGACTCACGGAGAACAATTAACAATACAAACTGCTCTTCTGCACAGTTCCCCTTTCGACGTCGACAGTCAGCTGGTCGCGTTTAGCTCTGGAGGCCGAGAAACAAAAACAAAGTTCGACCAATAATTTGTTTTTAGGATTTTTTGGATTAAAAATGAATGGATTCAGGGAATGAATCTCAGGAAACAATAACATTGTTTTGTTCTCCATTCAACCAGACAGAGAAAGGAGCATCCAAACCAAAGTCCAGCTGTTTCAAATACTCAGAGTTTATTTCCTTTAACTTCATGCCAAGTTTTGGTTTTTGAGGATAAAACTTCAACAATTACAGTCAAGTACAGATCAATGCAACAGCATTTAACCTGTTCAGCTAAATATTTCACAGAGGATCTGAAACATTGGCCGGGAGTGGACCCACAATTTCAGAGATTACTGCAGGATTATCACAGCCTGCACATGGCTCCTCACTATCTCAAGACAACTGCTTCTCAGAGGAATCACTTTAAAGCCTATGCTAATATACTTTTATTTAATTAACATATGACAGACAGGAGAGCTCTGCAGATCAGTGAGGGAAGCAAAAAAGGTTAGAGAAGAGTCCAAACTTTTAATTTCAGAGCAGCATCGATGGAAATTGTCATAAATGTTTGAAAATGATAAATAATAATAAAGAGTCCAGATCCATCCTCAACCCTCATCCAGAGCTGTAGGATTCAAACTAACCATCATTCTAGTAAGTGATCTTTTTTTAAAAAGGCACATTCTGCAGATTTTTTATTAACCACATGATCTTTTTTCAATACGATATTAGAAATACAATAAAATATGGAACTAAACATTAAAACTTGTTATTACATAAAATGCAATACCAGAAGGATAGTGATTATTTTTTTATATTAACTGATTGATGATTCAAAAGCAAAGAGTTCTTAATAGATTTGGTTTTCTTACAAAATATAAAACTACTGAAGATAAAACTATGCAACTTGAGTCGTTCTAGGTAAACATATTTACAGAAAAGCTTTGTTTTTCAATTTTAAATGCAAAATGTATGCATTTTTAGAACAGTTTTGGCTTAATTAATTGATATCCAAACTTTTTGCTATTGGGGCCCAAATTGTCAAACTGAGAGAACCAAAGGGGAACAAATGTTTTCTTAATTAAAACTGATATTCAGCTGAAGTCCTTTGCTGTTTATATCTCTAAAGTGATATACTAAATAGTGTAAAAAAAAAAATATTTAAGACAATTGTATTGGTCTGTAAAAATTTCTCCGAATACTTGCAAACCGAGGGGCCAAACAAAATTCTACAGAGGGCCACAAATGGCCCCTGTGCCACACTTTGGACATCCCTCCACTAATTATTGCTCTGATTGTGCTGTTCTTTCAGCCTTTTTTCAGTCTGTACACGCCAGTTAATGGTTAATCGATTACTAAATTAGTTGACAATTATTTCAATAATTGATTAATCGCGATTAATCGTTTCAGTCCGAGTACTCCCCAGTCCTTCCTAAGCATTTTTAGTTTTGTTGTGTCTTCCTCAGACCCTCTCAGTCCTTCTCAAATGTCGTCAAACGACCTCTGACCTCTTTAGTCCTGCACAGGGTTCGTCAGTCTACCTCTCCAAGTCCCTTTTTGTCCCCATCAGAAAGGGTCAGTTGTCCCTCTCAGGATTCTCTAGTCTCCCTCTTCCGTCCTCCTCAACACTATTCAGTTCCTCCCGGTCCAGATCGTCCTGTCTCAGTCCTCCTGAGACTTCCTCGGTTCTGTTCAGTCCTCCTCGGACCTCCTAAGTCCCCCTTCAGTGTAATTAGCAGCAGCTCCTCAGCAGCTAGCTTAGCTATCTGTGGCTTTAACTCTTCGGTGTTTTCCTGGAAGCGGAGAAACATCTGTTGAACAAAAACCGTTCGGACCGTATTTACCTGGAACTTCAGAGCTTCCTGTCCATAGTTTGTCCCCGGATCATAGCGCAGTTCAGTCTGATCCAAGTTGTCTGATCAGCAGAGGAAGGGAGGAAAAAAAAGCTGCTCAGCTCCTTCTTTCTCCAACTCTGCTCATTACGCTCCGATCGACGTCAGCCACCAAATTAAACCGTGAAAATGCGAAACCTTTTCCACTTCCGTTGACTTCCCCTCATTTCCCAGAGTCTACCTCTACCTAAAACTGAACGAAAGCTTTATTTAGTCTCGGTTCGGCTCGGTATTTCCCCCACAACGCCTTTTTGGGTGATTTTTACGGCCTATCCCGAAGCCAACGAGTCCAAGCTGGCTGAAATGAAATCACAGCTTCCGGTTCAACGTTTCAAAATAAAATCAGTTAGCCGTGAATAGTCGGCAACTATCCATGAATGCTAGCCGAATATTAGACATCTACAGTTAACCTTAATACGTTTCTAGTTTTGATACAGATAATACATTTTAAATATTAACGCATTAACATTTGGGTGTGCCTAATTTTAATTCCGGAAGTGAGATGAAAGTTCCGCTAACTTGACAGCTTCTTTCGCTCTCCTTGCAGAAAGGAACTTAAGAACTCACAGCAGATTGGGCAATTTTTCATTTGCGAGCGCCCTCTAGCGACTCTTCACATAAATTAACAGTGGAGAAAAACTACAAGATTAATTTATGTATTTATACGCATGTATTGCGTATAAAATATATGGTGGTTTTATATAATTAAAAATCAAAATGAACACTTTCTACCTAAAAGTATGATAGAAGCGATTTAATGTATTGAAAACATTGTTAAATTGATTTATCTGCCACTGCAGATCAGTTTTTGCATCCTGATGAGGGCGCCAGAATACACCTAATGCACTGAGGTTCAATTTCTGCTAATCAATAGAGAAATCAAGATGGAGGTTTGTGTAACTAACTTGTGTAAAGCGATCCTGGGTTAGTGCTGGCAGTGGTTATCAATGTTCCTGTTGAAAACAACAGAAAAGGACAAAACAATTTATTTTTTCAAGTATCTTTGGGAAACAGAAATTTAAATATAGATTGAATTAGTTTGTAACTTGCAGCAGCGCATATAGAGATGCATGATTTTCTTGAATGAGAAGAATCTGATTTGGCAACTAACTGATTTTTTCTTATGATGAAGTGACAAGTCATGCAATTGTCACATTTTATTGCTTTGTCTGATTAGCATTGATTGCAAGGACAGTCAACAATTAAACCATCTTCTCATTCTGTGTTCCACTTAAGAGTTTTACTTAAAGCCAAATTAGAAATCTAACAAATTTTGTGCTTTTCCTGCAGCCACACAAACTAGACCACTGGTTCTGCCTTAATGAAGCTTTTTCCTGTTATTTTAAGTGTTTTTGGTTCGTGGAAGTGACTCCTCCTTGGATGAACGATGGGAACTTGTTAAAGTTGATCCTATCTGCTTGTACCTCAGGGGACATGGAGGGGAATTTGTGCAGAAACATTTCCTTTAAGTTAAAGACACGGGCTGAGAGGCGAAGCAGGAAGGATGTCTTCGATCTTCAGGAGAGCCACACTGACCAGGCAGCTCTTCATGAAAACTGTTCAGCAAAACCAAAGGGAAACCATCTACAGCAAACCGCCGAAGGAAAACATCAGCCCAGTGGTAGGACTGACCATTTGTTTCCCATTTTGAGCAAATCTGTTTATAATAAGGTTCTAGGAATGTATGACAGCAACCTAGAGTCATTCTAGACATAAAAAAATGTCAAAGGAGTAATAAATTTCAGCCAAAAAACTCTGAAATTCAGAGATTAATCTCAGAAATTTTCTATAAAATATGTTGGAAATTTCTGAGCTTCAAAAGTTTAAATTTGCTAGAAAAAATGTGAAATTTTGAGGTTAATTTCAGAAATGTTCCAGAAATAAATAATAAATAAATAAATAAATTGATTAATGAATTAAAGCTGAAAAATTGTGGAAAAAAACCTCTGAAACTAATCTAAGAAAATTTCTGTAAAAACTTGGAATTTTGTGAATGTCAAATGTTGAAAAAAAAATCTGAAATTTTTAGATTAACAGCAGAAGTTTTCTAGAAAAAAACAATAAAATTTATAAGCTCCAAAAGTAAAAATGGGCTAGAAAAAAATAAAATAAAGATTAAGTTCAGATTTAAATCAGGTATTTTAGTTTCAGATACAAGGAAGTATCTGACCTCCAAAAATTTAATTTTGGAGCTCAAAAATTCTCAGAACTCTTTGAGAAAATACTTAATTTTTTATTTTTGATCTGAATTTTTTTCTTTAGATTAATCTCAGAAGTGTTCTGAAATTTTGAGTTTCAAAAGTTTAGATTTGTTTTTAACCTATGAAACACAGAAATACCCATGTTTTTTCTAGAAAATATCTGAAAATAGTCTAAAAATGTCTCTGTTTTTTGGCAGTGATGTACTCCCTTTTTTCTACCTAAACGAGACCGAATCCACTGTGGTAGAAATGTGATCTGTAATATGGTAGTTTTTATGTAAATTGAGATGAAACATTGTTAAATTAGCCACGTTTTATGATCCACTGGACTTCAAAACCTGTTTCAGGAGAGCAGAATCTCTTCTGAGTTACTTTATTGGCTGTAATGCGATGAACTCAAGCGGACACTGCGCTCTCCTCTGCAGAGTGGGGGAGATGTTTTATTCATTCACCAGGCTTTGGCCTCTGAAAAGGGATCCAGTGAGATGACTGCAATACAGCAGCAAACATTTACGGCTCTATAAACCTGCTGATCTGTCCTCTGGGACTGGCTTTTATAACCGGTTAGGAATACCAGCGCAGAGAGGAAAATTTCATGGAAGGACGACATATAACTGTGCATGTGGTTTTGAGGTGTGAAGACACAGAAAAAAAATACAAAATGTTACCAAAATATTTGGTCTAGTCTGTATACAGACTTTTATCTTTGAAGTTTTCTCTATAGAGAAAACTTCAAAGATCTTATTTCACTAAAACTAACTTACAAGTAACTTTTTATCAAGATATAAGAGCTTGTTTTGTTAATTATTTCTTAATATTGATGAAAACGTTCTGGCAGATTATTTAACTTTTAGGAAAAATGTCTTGTTTTAAGTGAAACAATCAGCCAGTGGAAGTATACTTTAAAAAAAAAATTACATTAAGGAATAAATATCTTAAAACAAGCTCCTATTTCTTGCTTTAAAATAATTTTTATGTTAGTTTTGTCTCATTTTAAACTAAATTACTTGATTTAGTTTGCTTTAGATTCTTTTTTGAGACATTAAATCACTATGAGTGACTATATAATTACTATTATGCGGTTTGAAATTGAGAAAAACTTCAGATTGTGTCTGTGCTGCGTTGCAGCAGTCGGTCTTCGCCCTGTGCGTGTTTGGGGCGGCTCTGTTGCTACCGGCTGGATGGATTCTGCATCACGTCCCAGAATACCGGCAGAGATCGACTCCCTGACATCCGGAGGAAACCAAACAAACACCAAATTATTCTGATTTAAACAAACCCTCTGTCTAATCTGTTTCATTTTAAGTTTGTTTCTCAGGACTTTTGTTTGTGAAAAGTGGTGAAAAAAATAAACTTTACTTTCATAGATTGAGACAGAAGTTTGCTAAAGTTTTTTATTTACACGTTATGGAAATTTTATGTTGTTTAATTTGACATTTAGTTGTGTCTAGTCAAAGTATAGTTTTAGAAATCTAGAATGTAATTACAGATCGTCAGAAGAAACATATTTTATGATAAAACTGCTTTCCATACTTCAGCAGTTATAACATTTTTCTTTATGTGGTTCACAGGTTGGATATTTTTTCATAACCTGTGAATTTACTTTTCTTTCGCTCCATAATTGTGTTTAATTTCACCGAATATCGAACATCTTTCCTGGATTACATGTCTTTATTCTAAGCTTTACAGCTTTCTGGATCATTTCAAATGATTTTATGAGCAGAAAATCATCATCATGCAGAGAAATAAAGATTTAAAAACATGAATATGTGCGAAGTATATTTATTTAAATTCAGGCCTATCTATCTATCTATCTATCTATCTATCTATCTATCTATCTATCTA
>VMRN01000003.1:10846197-10878737 GCA_010277015.1 Poeciliopsis turrubarensis | reverse complement strand
TGGGGTTGCTAGGTAACGGGCCGGGCTCTTCTGGGGTTGCTAGGTAACGGGCCGGGCTCTTCTGGGGTTGCTTCTTGACGGCAAGAAAATGGACTGTTTTTGTTTTATTTTATTTTTCAAGCTCTGAGGCTGTTTTTACTCTGCAAAAACAAAATTCTTACTGAAGATCTGTGGTCTAGTTTCTTGAGCAAATGTCTTAACTCACTTGAAATAAGACAAAGTTAAATTTCAAGTAACATTTCAGTAAGACACAGAAGCTTGTTTTAAGTAAATAATTCCTTAATATTGATGAAAAAGTTCTAGTTCTGTTGGTACATTATTTCTCTTAAAATATGGGAAAAATGTCTTGTTATAAGAATCTGCCAATGGAATTAGTACTTTTTATTTCAATATTAAGCACTTATTGACCTTAAATAATCTCCTATATCTTGCTGAAAAGTTACTTGTAAATCAGTTTTGTCTTTTGTCAAATGTACGAAGATATTTGCACAAGAATCTAGACCAAAAATACTTAAGATTTTGTGTTTTTGCAGTGTAGAAGCAGTAGGAACCTAAACAAAAACGTGCAAAATGTTTCCCCTTTAAAACATGCTCCTATCTGCTGAAACGTCACCATTAAATTAACGAACCAAGATATTTGCAGTAGAATCTAGAAAACCACCTGGTGTGATTTTGTGTTTTTGCAGTGAACAGAGACTCGGCTCTTGCAGAGTATAACTTTGAGGGGATCAGTCCGATGCTGTACTGTATGTTCTGCTGTTAAATGTAAAAACTGCCTCTAAATCCCCTTTCTCACTTGCCTCGGACTCTAGATGCTGTAAGTCTACTTTTTTGAGTGACCTTTAAGACAAAGTAGATTTAAAAAGAAAATCTGGGCTCTTGTCATTTAAATCCCAATCATTTTTGCCTGATAGAATAGCGTTTAAAATGTGAATTTTTTAAAAAAAGAGCAATGCTCTCTGGCCCTCCCCTCTCTCCTCCCTCCACACTCAACCCAACTAGTTTTTGCTTTTGTTCTCCTTCTCCCAAAGTCCAATTTGTCCACCACCTTCCCCAGGGGACAGCAAACACAATTGTCCATCCTGCATTAGCTCACGAACATGATGCTACCAGTCATCTCCCCCCTTCTGATACAACCTATTCCTTTGTCATTAATTCTCTACTGTAGATTAGTTGTTACATTTATTTTAGAAACCTGAATCCATATGCCTGTTGGATCTCATTATTTCTCCTGATGATACTGGTGCAGTATCATAACGTATGCATACGGACATTATTTCTCTGGTGCAATAAACATGTGCTGTGACCTAGGAGCACTTGATCTAACCTCACACACATGTTTATTATTGGCTCAAGCATGTTTCAAAAGTGTCACCTCTGTATTTTCCCGAACCAATCTGGTGTCACTCCCATCCTTGACAGCCCCACAAAACATGGAAAAATTCATCTTAAATTGCAAAACTCCACCTCCAATTGGCGTTTATTTTTGCGCGGCAGCTGCAGGCTTTGCTTGATTGGACTACGACAGCCATTGAGGGACAGGCCTTTGCGCTGTCCCTTTTTGGAGAAGTATGGGGTTGCCACTGAAAACATGCCATTTTTTATATTTTTGCTCCTTGTCACCAGATACGCATGAGATGCAGTGATCATTTGCAGTTTGTGCTCATGTTTTTCTTTTATATTTTGTTTTGCAAGTCAAAACGAGATGAATTGAATTTACGCCACTCTGAACGGATGAAGCAGGGAACAAATTATTATTTTTTTTTTACCCGTGTCTTTCAGCGACACTATAACAGTGAGACACTGCATCCTATGTGGGGTTTATCTGGGTTTGTTTTTTTCTATTTACGCTGTCTCTGTAGTGCCATTTCAATGTAATGTGCTGTTTTTTTGTGTCTTTGTTGTCTCTTTTTTTCCCTTGTTCCCCTCTCCTACCCTCCTTCCCCTCCCCTCCCGCCCCCGGAGCAGCATTCTGTCCCGCACAGGCAGGAAGGAGAACCAGGAAGCTTCCAATTCGGCCGTGCCCATGACCATGTGTCTTTTTCCTGTGCCATTCCCACTCACCCCATCTCTAAGACCACAAGTCAGTTCCATCAACCCTACAGTTACTCGCTCCCTCCTTTACAGCGTTCTGCGCGATGCCCCGTCAGACCGCGGGGGGCAGGGGCAGCAGAGTCGGGACGCTCAGCTCTCAGAGTACCCCTCTCTGGACTATCAGGGCCTCTATGTGACCCTCGTGACCCTGCTTGACCTGGTGCCCCTGCTGCAGCACGGTCAGCATGGTGAGTCAAGGCCCCAGTGCTCCACTGTTTGTCATCATCATCCTCGAGCCGCCTGGCCTGCATGAAGCCACTGCTGCTTTTTTTGGCCTCGTTTTTGGAGAGAAGTCCTGCTGAGGATCTTGAGGGATGCATGGGGTGCTTGGGAGCACGCTGGATCCTGTCAACTTTTCATAAGCCATTGGATAACCCAGACATAATTAAGCCTTCTCTTCTGTGCATCATAACCTGACTGCATGTTGTTGTTATGCAAAAAAAAATTGATTGGGAAAATAAAAATGTTTTTAGACACGTTGTCATATGCAAATATAGGCTAATGTAATGTTTTATACGCATTCACAACACACCTGCACTGCAAAAACGCAAAATCTCACCAAGTATTTTGGTCGAATTTCTACTGCAAATATCTTAATACACTTAAAATAAGACAAACTAACTCAAAAGTAGTTTTTCAGCAACATTGTTTTTAGTAAATAATTCAATATTGAATAAAGATATTAGTAGTTCCATTGGCAGATTATTTCACTTAAACAAGAAATTTTTTGATGTTTTAAGTTTATTTATTTGCCAATAGAATAAGTTCTTTTACATCAGTATTAAGTAATTATTTTCTTAAAACAAGCCTTTATATCTTGCTGAAAAGTTACTTTTAAGTTAGTTTGTCTTATTTCCAGAGTACTAAGATATTTGCACCAGAAACTAGACCAAAAAAAGTTGGTATGATTTTGTGTTTTTGCAGCGTGACGATGATTCAGAGAACAATTAGGGCAGCAACTTTTTAGTAATCGATTATTCTGACGACTAATGGGATAAAAATGGCCACATTCTGCAGATTTTTAACTTCATTCTATACTAAATATTTGAAATACATTTAAAATATGTTATTTTTTAAATGTATTTTGGATATCAGCATTATTTTTATTTTTAAAATAAGGAATAAACAATAACAGCATTTTTGTGGTGTATGTTTGATCTGTATTCTTAACATCCACATGTGAAAATTTCAGTCATTTTTACTTAACGTAATCAATACAGTGCATAACTAATCTGTTGTTTGTTTTTTGGATTAACTGATTAATAATTAGATGGCAAAAACACATTTACCAAGTATTTTTGGTCCAGTTTCTAAGGTAAATATCTTCGTACACTTTAGGTTTTTAGCAAGAAATTCAAGCTTATTTTAAGTAATTAATTTCTTAATTTCAATTGTTAGTCTGGCAGATTATTTCACTTAAATGGGAGAAATGTCTTGTTATAAATAAAATAATCTGCCAGACTAACAATGAATTTTTCATTAATATTAATGAATTAATCACTGAAATAAGCATGAATTTCTTGCTGAAAAGTTTTATATTAGTAAGTTTGAACTTATTCTAAATGTATTAAGATATTTGCACAATAAATAAGACAAAAATACTTGGTAAGATTTTGTGTTTTTGCAGTGTGGATATCAAAAGGTGCTTGATATGATTTTTATTTTTTTCACATAATTTGAACCGAGTGAAGCTAAAAATGAGGGGGTGTTTTTTGTTTGTTTTTTTTTTTATCATAAAAGCAAAATGTTTATATTTTGTACAGTTTTGGCTTAATTACTGATTTGACTGTGTTGTTCTTTCACTGGATTACCCTTTTTGCCTATTTACTCCAGTTAACGATTAATCGATTACTAAATTAGTTGACTATTATTTCAAGAATCGATTAATCACGATTAATTCGATTAATCGTTTCAGTCCTAAGTGTAATCACTCTGCTTTGCACCACACCTGCATCACAGTATTTTAGAAAACTAAGCTCTAAAGCATGAAAAGCCATTTTCTAGATTAGATTTCTCTGATTTGTACCTCGGAGCTTTTTGCAGACAGCTAACTGACCTCAACAGCAGCTCTTAATCCTGTTGTTTTTTTGTTTTCTGCTGCTGTAATATTAAATAAATGCCATTCATGTAACCCAGTGGCTGCATACAGTATCAGGATGCTGTATATGCAGCTGATTGAATGCGTGTTTGTGTATCTCTGTCCTTTTTTGTTTGTTTTTTTGCCCTCTCTGTTTCTCATCAGATCTGGGACAGTCCATATTTTACACAACAACCTGCCTTCTGCCCTTCCTCAGCGACGATATTCTCAGCACTTTGCCCTATACAATGATCTCCACCTTAGCCACATTCCCCCCCTTCCTCCATAAAGACATCATCGAGTACCTGAGCACCTCTTTCCTCCCCATGGCGATACGTGAGTACGACCTGATGACGGAGGAGTTCAGAATCATTCACATCCCGTCGTTTTTAAACTTTAAGCAAATAAAAAGTACTGAAAATAAACATTTGAACCAAACAGAAGAGATTAATCAAAGATTCTTTGTTTCTGCCTTTTTTGTTTTACTTCAAATTAATTTTGATATCAGGCAAATAAATAAATACTAAAAGCAGTTTTTAACTGACTGTTTGGAATAAGTAATTTCTACCTAACATTTAATTCTGCCAAATTAAAAGATTTTACAGGATGAATTAAGTTTTTAGACACTGAATTTATACCATCAAATTTTTGTCTTGTTCAATTATATATACGATTATTTTTTTTAAATTTAAGTTCATTTTCAAAATTTGCCTGCAACTTCTTGGTGAGTTCATCATATTTGAATTTTAGCTATTTTCTTATCTGTTAATTATTTCTTTTTTAGTCAACCAATCAATAATTGGATAGCAAGATTTTTTTTTTTTTCAAATTTGAACCAGGTGAAGATAAAACTATATCATTTGAGGAGGATTTTAAAAGATAAATAAGATTTTTCTTATCTAAAATGCAAAATTTATATTTTTTTACACACTTTTGGCTTTCAAAGACCGTTTTAAGAGTCTGAATAATCTAGTTAACGATTAATCAATGACTAAATTTGTTGACAATTATTTCCATAATTGATTAATCACGACTAATGTGATTAATCGATTCAGCTCTACATTAAAATGCAACAAAAAAACAAGTTTCACTATAGGTTAAGCAGATTCAGTTTACCATGTTCAAATATAATGTGTAATAGAGTCTTTTTTATCATAAAAGTGATATTTTAGGTATGTTCCTCCTTCTGTGTGCAGTGGGATCAACTCGGAGGGAGGGCGGAGTGCCTGCCTACGTCAATCTGTCGGCCTCATCTATGCTCATGATCGCAATGCAGTACACCTCAAACCCTGGTAAATGCCATGTTGGCTAGTTTGAAAACTGCACAGTTAAGTCCTCCTTTATCTGTTTACTTTATAGCGCAATCTCTGCCTTGTTGCAGTTTATCACTGTCAGCTGTTGGAGTGCCTAATGAAGCACAAACAGGAAGTGTGGAAGGTAAACAAAGCGCTCCCTTTCCCATCTGAAGCAGACATCTGTTTAAAGATTATCCTTATTATTCTCATTTGGTAAAACAAACTCAGTCACAGAACAAAAAGTTCATTTCTGCTACTCGTGTGTTAAATTTAAATTGTTAAATTCAATGTGTGGAAACATATCTTCAATTTGTGATTAATAATTTCACCAGAACTGAAAAAATACACACTATTCCAGGTTTAAAAGGCATAAAAGTTTTGGGAAAATAAATAATACACAAAACACACAAAATAAAATAATATTTTCTTTGTGCGTCCATTACGCTTTACCTAAGGTGGAAACATAAAGCTTTTTGTGAACATTTTCTGTTTCAGGACCTGCTTTATGTCATATCTTACGGCCCATCCCAAGTAAAACCTCCAGCTGTGCAAATGCTGTTTCACTACTGGCCCAACCTGAAGCCGCCAGGAGCCATCAGCGAATACAGAGGGCTGCAGTACACAGGTTTGATTCCCTGGAGGCCATATTTGCTATTTTAGATGTGAACAAACTGATTCAGTATTCAGTAATCAAAATTTTAATTTGTTCAGCCTGGAATCCCATCCACTGTCAACACATCGAGTGCCATAACGCCATCAATAAACCTGCAGTCAAGGTAACAAAAAATCTGTCGCATATCTCACTAGGGTTGAAATGATTAATCACGATTAATTGGAATAATCATCAACTAATTGAGTGACTGATTAATTGTTAACTAGAATATGCAGATTACAAAAATGCTATTCTGTTAAAAATAAAAAGCCAGGCGAAGGTAAAACTATGATGCATGAGACGTTTTAGGCAAAATATATTTGTAGACAAAGGTGTTTTTATCTTAAATTCAAAATGTACGCTTATTTTGTTCAATTTGGGCTTAATTACTGTTGTGAATATGTTGTTTTTTTTAGCAAATAGATTTTTTGATAATGATTAACCGGTTACTAAATTTAAATCTAGGCTAAAAACCAACTTCAGAGTTGCTTTTGAGCCATAATAAATTAAACATTGACCAACATGTCAGTTAATTATGATTAATCCAATTAATCATTTCAGCCCTAATCAAATAGAATAACCGTTTACTAAAATAATCATTAGTTACAGCCATTTATTTCAGCATTTATAATGATAAATTAGCTGCTGTGTATTTAAGGTTTATTTTCACCTTTTATTGTCCTCTCAGTAAATACATGAACAATGAGGCAGTGGCATCAACCGCTTTTCTCCACTCAAAGCTCACAGATTCTCTGCTTTATCATCCCCGCCTGCCTTGACTCAACTGTGCTCCAAACTGACAAATAGAGTTGGAACGGGGCAGCAGGGATGGGGGCTGGATTTCAATTACCGGGAGCAGGAAGGCGGCATGGGGGAGGGGGCCTTAATTGGAAGCGGTGACCCTGTGCAGCCCTGGAGGACAGGGTGGCATCCAGTGAGCACAGTAAATTACAGTGCACCATCTGAACATTGAGGCCAGCAGCGTTTAGCACAGACTCAGGCACAGCATATGCACACAGCCATTGTTATTGAGCTTAAAGGAGCAGGTAAATGTGTCCTGGTGTTTTATTTACTTGATCTGTTTAATACTGATGAAAAAATAAATAAAATACCAGTTTTAAGTGAAATAATCCACCATATTGTAAGTTAAAACATTTTGCTCCACTGGTCGATTGTTTCACAAATGACTAGCACTTCTTCATCAATATTAAGGGCTCTTTGACTTAAAACAACTCCTATAAGTTGCTGAAAAAGTCCTTGTAAGTTGGTTTTGTTTAATTTGAAGTGTACTCAGATTGTTACACTGGAAATTAGATTTTCTGTTTTTTCAGTGTTGTAATTGTGATATGATTGAAATGATAATGACCACTCCATATTTAAACATTTTAGAAACATTGTGCCTAACATTTCCACTTCCAGCAACAATAGAAATTTCTAATCTCATGAATAAATTCTCTGTGTTTGAGCTGGAAATCCACGCAGCCACTTTATTTGTGACTCTTACAGATGTGCATAGACCCGACTCTCTCTGTAGCGCTGGGAGACAAGCCACCACCTCTTTATTTATGCGAGGAGTGCAGCCAGAGGATCGCTGGGTATGCATCTGCTTCACCCCTTTTCTCCTGAACAAACACACAATCATTGCAAACTCACATCTCCTGTTGCCTGCAGGCTCATTGTTCCTGTCTCCATCTCAGCCAAAGCACAAAGCCAGGGTTATGCAATTCCCCTGTGCTGCTAATGAGATCATCATCACAGAAAAACGTGCATGCACTTGTTCCTCATTTCTCCAGAATGTGGACGATTATAATTACATGGCTTTGCAGTGTTTTGCAGGATGCTTAGCAGCGCTTATGCTCTGCCGGGAAGCTGAGTTTGTTGTGTTTAAGTCTCTACGCAGCATTTCACCTCTAAATCATGCAACATTTTGTTATTTCTATGCCCTTTGCAGAGATCATCCTGAATGGCTTGTTGATGTCCTATTGCCACAAGGTGAGCATACAAAGCAAATAAACAGTTGAGGATGGATTACTCATGCAGAGCAAAGGTTTTCCATTCAAAACACTGCAGCCAGAATGGCGTATTATGAGATTTTTGACTAGTTATTTATTTAGGCCTTTTAGTAAAAAAAATATTTGCCAGCTGACAAATTAATTTTTTTGTGTTTTCATAAACAAATTTTAGTGCTAGACAGACACCCTGAGTTAGTAAATAAAAAAATTACAGTTTTCACATGATTAAATCTTTTACGAGAAGCAAACCTCTCCAGCTATCTAAAAATCTTCTTAAAGCTGCAGTATGTAACTTTTATTATCACGTTGTGACAGTTTGTTGCAAGACAGATAATCTGTGAAAAGATCAATATCTTCCACCTCTTCCCTGAGCTACAATAGTCTGAAGAAATTAACCACTTCACATCAAAAACAACCTATCAGAGCCAGAAGGAGTGTCTTAGTGCTGTCAATCACTTTCATGTATGCGCTGATCAATGTGCTAAAGTTGGAGAAACATCCTAGCATTACAGGAAAATGTTTTATCCGCCGTCATCAGTGGCTATTTAGTTTACAGTAGGATAATTAAAAAACAGAGGGAATACAAACATTTGTTTGCATTTATTAGTCGTGTTTTTAATATTTTGAAGTGACAAAATGAAAATATATGTGTTTTCTAGTTGTTCATCATTCTTTCTTTTCTTTGCAGCAGAGATATCTGCCATTTGTCAAAAGAAGGTAAGCTTAATATTCTTTACGTTCAACATGATCTATGTTCATACATCTTCCTGTACTTTTTATGCCGATTTATTTACAGAAGCTGTGTTTAAGGACACATTATTAATATTATTCTGGACTCAGAAAGCAGCACACTCCATATCAAACGCAGCAGCTGCTACTGGGCTGAAATGTTTATTTGCGCTTGCTGAATGCTCTGCCACAGGCTAAGTGCTCTCTGATGGTTTCCACGGAGACTCAGGTCTCAGGTAATCCTGTCAGGCCCTTGTTGTCTGTGGAAACAGCTGGGCTCCGCCCTGGTTTGTTTGTTCAGCACCATGCAATCCACATCCTTCTTTGATCACTCTGAAGAATTAGATTTACACCTATGCTGTTGTTATCAAACAGAAACTCTACCTAAAAATACAGGCCTGAACTGCAAAAACACAAAACCTTACCAAGTATTTTTGGTCTAGTTTCTAGTGCAAATACTTTAGTTCACTTGAAATAAGACACAACTACTTGCAAGAAACATTTTATCAAGATAAAGGAGCGTGTTTTAAGTAATTGATTCCTTAATACTGATGAAAAAGTACTAGTTACACTAGCAGATTATTGACATATATCAAGACATTTTTTCCCAAGTTAGAAGTGAAATAATCTGCCAATATTGAGAAGTTATTGACTTAAAAGAAGCTCCTACATTGTAGTGAAAGGTTACTTGTAAGTTAGTTTTGCCTCCTTTCAATTATGGTAATCTATTTGCAATAAAAAGTAAATAAAAAGTACTTTGTGGATGTTTTCCCACCCGATAGTCTGTTAGGCTTGGTTAGATTGGAAACCAAAACTCTATGTTTGTTGTATTTTCGGCTGGGGCGGTTCTCTGTCACGCTGCACTGTCAAACGAACCAAACCTTTTGAAAAACCTGTTCCCCTTCTCGCCTGCGGTGGCGCTGCAGCAAGAACCTCTGAAGGAAACTACATGAAAACCTCTGAAGAAGACACTGAGCGCATCTTACTTCTTCACAAAATGGAACAGCGTCACCAATATTTCTCTTTTGTCTTTAGTAATGCAATTTTTGAGTATTCTACCCACCTCTTTGTAATGCTAAGATAAATATTAGTAATATTTATTGGCCAACTAGCAAAATTAGCTTAGCTAATTTAGCCTTTTCTGCTATCTAAGAAGTATGTTATATATGTACTTACTCTGCCGGTCGCCAGAACCTTGTTATTCACACGAAATGTTCGTACGTTCTTTACAAAGCCGTTGAAACACTGATTGTATGCGGCCTGGTGTTAACTAAATTGTAGATTATATCGCAGTATGAGATCGGAGGCAGCTTGCCCACAGTGCCTGACATATTTTCCTTCACCGTGCGGATCGATCCAGACAGCAGCCATTTTGTCCATGTATCTTTCTCCCGCACGTTGGTCAACAGTATCGAAGCCATCATGAGTTCATTAAGCATTGCGCATGCTCATGCCTGTTAAGATGACGCGGATCACTTCCGGTGTAGTTTGGCTCACTTCCTGCTTACAGAGCGGTCTCTTGGATCGAACAGCACAATAGTTTACATTGAATTGAGACCCAGTGTTTTCTTCTTTTTTTTTTTATTGTTCTGCATTAGAGTTCGATGCTTGAACCAACGGGACTTTCTATTTAAAATGTGATTAAATTGGACCAAACAGGGCTCAGATTTTGCTTTTTTGTGTGTCGCTGATGAATGTTTTGTCGTTGAACGCTGAATGAAGCTGCTCTCCATCACATGACGGATGTGTTAATTTGATCGGCAGCCGTCTATTCCCCTAATGGTGCCAGATTAGAGGCTGATCAGATTACCATGCCTCCCTTTTTTATTTTTAGAAACCTCCAGCAAATGACGTGTGCTGTTTTCTCACTTTGATGTGCACAGGTTTCCAATCAAAGAGCAGTGAGCTGATTAAAATTAAAAACGTGACGTATGGATTGGTTGTTCACATCAGAAATAAACAATCTTCGCCTCTTCCTCCTCCCACTCCTCGCTTTCCTCGCAGAACTGCAGCTCTCATGTCAGGAGGGCCGTGGTCACCTGCTTCTCAGCCGGCTGCTGCGAGCGCCATGGCAACAGGCCCGTCCGCTACTGCAAGCGTTGCCATGTCAACCACCACAGCAGCGAGGTGGGGGCTGCGGCGGAGACCCATCTGTACCAGACCTCGCCCCCGCCCATCAACACGCGGGAGTGCGGCGCGGAGGAGCTGGTGTGCACCGTGGAAGCTGTCATTAGGTACAAACGCAGATCTGCTGCGGTTCTGTAACGTGAAATCACGGAGATGCGTTCTGTTTTCACTCCTCTTCCTCTCTTCAAATGCGTCCAGCCTTCTGAAAGAGGCAGAAATCTATGCAGAGCAGCGTGAGTTTGAGCTGAACAGGCGCCGTCAGATGGGCCTGTCCGCCTCCCACCACTCCCTGGACAACATCGAGTTTGACAACAAGGAGGACGACCAGCACGACCAGCGGCTCCTCAGTCAGTTCGGCATCTGGTTCCTGGTGTGTGTCAGCAGCAAGGGAGGGAGGGGCGACCACAAATAAAAGACAAAATCCCTGATTTTTTTTTCCCATTCCAGATCCGATTTTGATTTTTTAAAAATTATCAAAACTGCAAATGGCTGAAAATATTTTCAAAAAGTGGTTTTCAATTCAACTATCCCTTCTGTGTGTCATACAACAGATTATTAGACCCAAGGTGCTATTATTGATTATTCAAATTATGAATCAATTAATCTGCATATTTTTCATCTAACCACTTAATCTCATTCTATAATAATATTAGAAATACATTTAAAAACACTTTTGAATAAACATTTTATCACCTAAAATGGGATAACAGTATTCCATTAGTGAATGTTTGATCATTTCTAGCAAAGGATGCATCTGCAGCTAAAAATACTTCAGAAAGTTCATCCCTTTCTGCTTGACTTAACATTAATACAATGTGGAGCTTATCTGTTTGTTTTGGATTAAACAATTGGATTGCAAAAGGTGTTATATTTTTACAGAATTTGGACCAGGTGAAGCTGAAACTATCCCACTTTATTTTTTTTTCTTATCTTAAGTGCAAAATGCACATATTTGTGCACAGATTTGGCTTAATTACTCCTTGGACTGAGTTCTTTTTCATCAAATGGCCTTTCTTAGAGTCTGCATACTGCAGTTAACGATTAATCGATTAGAAAATTAGTTGACGATTATTTCAATGATCGATTAATCACAATTAATCAGATTAATTGCTTCAGCCCAGAACCAGAAATCAGGGATAGAGTTAGAGCAACTTGATGTGAACAGCTGTTCTTCAAAATATACTCACTTGTTTGCACAATCGCTTCAAAATTCTGATAATAATTTGAGACTGATATGATAAAATACCCAGTATTTCCTTATCTATAAAACTTGTAAAACTCAAAAGATGCTGAGCATCCTCATTTTAATTTGTTTTTTGTTTTTTTTAATCTGAGTTCTCATAAAAAGAACAACTTCACTCTCCTAATATGACTTTATTCTGATAATATTATGACTTTATCATCATATTTCTTTGACTCTTTTTTTATAATGTTGACTTTATTGTAATTTCATTTCCAGAATAAAAGCAAAATTGTAGCTTGGCCTTGATATTCTGGACATTGAATTGATATTCTGAATTCAATGTCCTTATAAATAAAAGCTGTGAAACATTCTTGTCAAACAAGATGGCTGCTGTGGGTGAGCTGACATTGCTCTGACAACAAACTCATAAAACCCAAAAATTTGATTAATCAATTAATCAATGGAATTTGATTAATTACCTAGTCTTAGATTCATGTTACCTGCTCTGACTGGTTCTAATTGTGCGTTCAGGTGAGCCTGTGCACGCCCAATGAGAACACGCCTACAGAGAGCCTGGCGCGGCTCGTCAGCATGGTCTTCCAGTGGTTTCACTCCACTGCCTACATGATGGACGATGAAGTGGGAAGCCTGGTGGAGAAGCTGAAGCCACAGTTTGTCACAAAATGGCTGAAGACGGTGTGTGAAGTTCGCTTTGACGTCATGGTCATGTGTCTGCTGCCGAAACCGGTCGAGTTCGCCAGGGTAGGGTCCACACTAATGATCTTCATCAACACCTTGCATTCGCTGCAAAAACAAAATCTCACCAAGTATTTTGTCTGGTTTCTAGTCTAGATCTTAGTACACTTGAAGCAATAAAGCACTAATTTAAAGGTTACTTGTTTTAAGTCTTGAATATTGATTTTAAAAGAAGTATTAGTTCCACTGACACACTACTTTACTTATAAGTCTACTAAGATATTTACACTACTAAGTAAATCAAAATTACTTGGTATTTTTTGTTACATGTGTACTATGATATTTGCTGTAGAAACGAGACAAAAATACTTAAGATTTTGTGCTTTTGCAGTGTTTTCTGACAGCGAATCACCAGCGTCTTCTCCCACAGGTGGGGGGTTACTGGGATAAGTCATGTAGCACTGTGACACAGCTGAAGGAGGGTCTGAACCGGATCCTGTGTCTGATACCTTACAATGTCATCAGTCAGCCGCTGTGGGAGTGTTTCATGCCGGAGTGGCTGGAGGCCATCCGTACCGAGGTGCCTGACAACCAGCTCAAAGAGTTCAGGGAGGTGCTCAGGTACAAACTTCTGCTAACAGTTGTGTCTTGGCCTGTCGGGATAACAAATTTTGCAATAGTTACTGCGATAAACAATTCCTAAAGATCAGCAAACTTTAAATTCGAATCCACGATTAACGCTGGAACTGGAAGACATTTTAAATATCCAAAATACATAAACCAAACAGCAAATAAAATGAATCATCCATCCATTTTCTAACACCCTTGGTGCTTCTCTCCATCTAACGTCCCTGGACCCTGGACAGGTCGCCAGTCTGTCGCAGTAAAATGAATCATGGAGTCTCTAAAAAGCAAAATTACTCCTAAAATAGACACTTTGATACTTGAACGTGCAATTTAAAATAATTTCCAGAACTCAACCGATGGTTATTCAACACAATTAGGACAATAAGTGTCCATTTGTTGTTTATTACCATTGATTAATGATGTTATTTTTGTACTCAGAAGTTGTGCTTTCTGCACTACAAAAACACAAATATCTTAAATGAGCATTTTTGTCTAGTTTAAAGTTCTACTTTCTTATTACACTTGAAATAAGATAAAGCTTTCTTAAAAAGTGACTTTTCAGCTCGTTTTAAGTCAATAATTCCTAATTATTGAATTATTAAGTCAATAATGATTGACGTAATAAAATGTTTTATTAAGGAGTTATTGACTTGAAACTAGCTTCTAGCTCTTGTTCAAAAGTTACTTCTAAGTTATTTTTCTTTTATTTCAAGTGCACTAAAAACTAGAATGAATTTACTTGGTAAGAGTTTGTGTTTTTGCTGTGAATAAGACAAAAAAAAATAACTTAAAAGTAGCTTTTCATCACAATAAAGGAGCTTGTTTCGTCTTATTTTGAAACTAGACCTAAATTCTTGGTGATAGTTTACGTTTTTGCACTGTATGGACCTGATTTGCTGTTCTGTGCTCCTCTGCCTGCAGTAAGATGTTTGATATCGAGCTGTGCCCCCTGCCTTTCTCCATGGAGGAGATGTTCGGCTTCATCAGCTGCAGATTCTCCGGCTACCCGGCGTCGGTGCAAGAGCAGGCTCTTCTGTGGCTGCATGTAAGAAAACACACACAGTTCTGCTCTCCTCCTGCAGCTCCGTCCACAGCGAGTGTGAATTGAACAGGTGTAACCGGGCATGAGAGTCCGGTCGGGGGCCCTGCTGAATATGGATCTGGGTCACAGACTGAGACTGATGGCGGCGGCGGGGGATTTGGGCTTTCATCCCATATGCACTCACAGTTTGCTGCTTCTACACGTGGAAGAGTTTTATGATGTCTGTCTCAGATTTTATCGAGAGATTACTTATGTTTCCTCTCAGAAACTGGGTCAAAATCACATCAGCGAGAGCAGCTGCATGTGCAACAGACTTCATTTAAATTACAAACTTTAGATTTATGTGTAGGGCTGCAACTAACGATTATTTTAGTCATAAATTGTTCTGATTATTAATTGTTTAATTGGATTTTATACAATATTAAATGTATTAAAAGATTTAAACAAGAACATAATTCTGTTTCTAATTTAAATAAGAAAATGGATATTTTATTGCCTATGAAGTGGTAAAAATGGTTGGTTATCAGTGAAATAATCTGCCAGTGGAGCTAGTGCTTTTTATCATTACTAAACAATTAATGACTCTAAACCTCTTAAATCTTGCTTTTAAGTTAGTTTTGTCTTATTTTAAGTGTTCTAAAATATTTGAACTAGAAACATGACCAAAAATACTTGGTAAAAACGTGACTTAACATTAAAACAGGGTTGATCTGTTTGTTTTTGGGTTTACCAATATACAAAAAGATAGAAAAAGTTGCTTAAGAGATTTTTGTTTTACAGAATTTTAACCAGGTGAAGCTAAAACTATGAAAGTTGAGGAGTTTTGGTAAGAGCATATTTACAGACAAAAGTTTTTAGTTTTTTTTTAGCACAAAATGTATTTATATTTTGCACAATTTTCTAAATTACTGCTTTGAATGTGTTGTTCTTTCAGCAAATGTTCAACTTTGGAGTCTTTATACTCCTGTTAACGAGTAATTGATTACTAAATTAGACGATGAATTCTTGCAATAATTGATTCATCATGATTAAGCGTTTCAGCCCTGTTTCTCAGACATGCTGTATGCTCGCCTTGTTTACAGATTATAAAAAAATGTAACAATAGGTAAATATAAAATTGAATTTTTTGATAAAAGTAAGTAGAATTCAACTTTGTTCCTTCTTGAGATGTGCAGATGCTAAACCTTTGAATTGGTTTCTGTTTTGTTTGGACCAAGGTTCTGTCAGAGCTGGACATCGTTGTGCCTCTGCAGCTGCTGATCGGGATGTTCTCCGATGGCGTGAACTCGCTGAAGGAGCTGGCCAATCAGAGAAAGGCTCGCGCCTCCGACCTCTCTGGCAACACCGGCGCTCGCCGGGTGAGCAGTTTTATTAACATTGATGAAAAAGTACCAGTTCAACTGGCAAATTAATCCACTTATAACGCGGAAAAATGTCTTTATTACAAGTGAAATAACCTGCCAGTTGAACAAGTACTTGTTTGTCAATATTATGGAATTATTTACTTAAAACAAGCTCCTGTATCTTGATGAAAAGTTACTTATAAGTTAGTTTTGTTTTATTACAAATGTAATAAGATATTTTCACTAGAAACTAGGCTAAAAATATTTGGTAAGATTTGGTGTTTTTTGCAGTGTAGCCTTCAAACGTTTATATTTTATTTTATTTATTTAGATTTCCAGATTTGAACACCACACAAATATAACAGTGCACAAATATTAATAATAAATGTTACTGAAAAAAGAAAAATGAATTTTAAAATGACATTTGAACAAGTGAAGAAAATTGTAGTGACATATTAGCACTAGAAACAAAACTACATGGTAAGATTTGGTGTTTTTTGAAGTGTAACCTTAAAGCGTTCAGATTTTTTAAAAATTATTTATTTTGATTTTCCAGATTTAAACACTTAACCACACAAACATAACAATATACAAAAAAAAACATCAATAAATAGATAAGTAGATAATACAAAAAAGAAGAATTGACTTTAACTGACATTTTAAAAAGTAAAGAAAAAATAAAGTGTCTAAAAAAATTTGCACTACAAACTACTAGGCCAAAAATACTTGGTGAAATTGAGTGTTTTTGCAGTGCAGGTTGCCCACATGTATTTTCTTCTGGAGATATGTATTTTTATCACTCACTGGGATGTGCTGTCCGTTGCCATGGTAACCACCGCTCTCTAAAAATAGCCGTCTTGGAGGGGCTTAATTGGAATTGGCTTTGATGTGACATTATGTCTGCATCTCTACGGCTCTTGATCTTTTCTGTTCAGGATTACAGAACATGTGTGAAAAAAGCAAAGACGGCTTCATGAGACATGAAGGTGGAAAATAAGCATCGTCTCTGTTTGTCTGATGGCGGTCCGGCTCGTTTTAGGTGAGCGTCGTGTCGGATCCGGGCCGACGCGGGCAGCACAACACCCTGAGCCCGTTCCCCAGCCCCTTCAGGAGCCCGTTCAGGAGCCCACTGCGCTGCAGCCCCTTCAAGAACCTGGGTCACGCCACCGGAAACTGTGCCTTGGACCTGGACTGTGACGACGACGACATGAACCTTGGCTGTTTCATCCTCATGTTTGACCTCATCTTAAAGCAGGTGACACATAAAATCATAAATTTATTCTTGGAGAGTTTTATGTATGACTGGTAAAATGTACAAGTTATGTTTCTAACAGTTTTATCAGATTCAGAGTTTACACACACTGGGATTGCTGTACATTTACATGGGACATATTATGCAAAACTCAATTTTTTTTTTTTTAACTTCCACTTGGGTCTCAGCTGCTTCTAGAAAAAAACTCAAGCACTTAAAAAAAAACACCCAGACGTTTTTTGGCAATAAATTAATGTTTTTGTTGCTGGGAAAACAAGCCATTTCAAAAACCGGCTGCTCACATTCCCTGGGCACTGCGCCGTTACCTAGCAACCCCAGCCAAGTCTTGCCCCGTTCCCTAGCAACCCAAGCGGAACTCCAAGACGTTTGACCAGCTGGTTTTACAACTATTATAACAAGAAACTTTCTCATTTTAAAGAGTTTTGATCATGCCTCAATGGGTTTCTTGTTAATCTGCCAGTGGAACTAATATTATTTAATTAAGAAATTGTTTACTTAAAACAAGCTAATTTTGCTGAAGAGATAATTGTAAGGTAGTTTTGTCTCATTTCAAATGTACTAATATGTTTGCTTTAGAGACTAGACCAAAATACTTGGTAAGATTTTGTGATTTGCAGTGGAAAGTTAAAGCTTTGGCACATATGAGTTTTTCAAATGGAAAATGACCCTCAAAATGCGACTAAAGTGGCTTTAGGTCAATGAAAGTCAGTGTTTTGATGAAACGTGTCATACAAATTATTTCTGCCAAATCCTAAAGAAATGTGCATGAGCCTCTGAATTTTGAAGAGTGTAAACATAAATCACAAGATAAAGTCTCTTGTATAATGGGGTGGCTTTCAATAAACAGAAATTATAGTAGGCCTGTCACAATAATCAGTTAATCAGTTAATCAATTAATCAATTAATTGCATGATAAATTAAAACAAGCTCAATAATTTCCATTTGCATGATTTATCATCACTCTTTCTACCAAAAAGTGTCTTCAATTGTTGCTTTGGTTTGAACTAACTCCTTTTTTTAAAGGGCAGTTTTGTTTACAGAGATTTCATGATTCAATTTATTTGTTGTTTCTGTTGGTTTGTTTATTTATTTTGGATATTTAAAATGTCTTCCAGTTCCAGTATTAAATGTTCATTAGTATTTATAGATTATTGATCTTTGAGAATGTGTTCCTTCATTATTATACCATCACCATTACATTATTATTTAAATGGTGTCAAAGCAACAATATTATCGTTTATCGTAATATCTTCTGGGACAATTTGTTGTTATCGTGACAGGCCTAAATTAGGAAAATAGAGACAAAAAAAAAGGTAATTATCTGGTTTCAGCTGAACGCAGTAGCTTAAATCCACACAGACACGTTTCAATTCCAGCGCGGCCCACAGGTGGGTTCTTTAAATTTGTGTCGCGCTCCACTTTCTTCCCCGTTACGTGTCTGTTTCCCCCATGCTGGCGCAGATGGAGCTGCAGGACGACGGTGTGATGCTGGGTCTAGACAGCAGCCTAGGGAAGGACATTGTCGGCATCATCAACAACGTCTTCCAGGCCCCCTGGGGGGGATCCCACACCTGCCAGAAGGATGAGAAGGCCCTTGAGTGTAGCCTGTGCCAATCCAGCATCCTGTGCTACCAGCTGGGCTGTGAGCTTCTGGAGAGGCTGACCCCCCGGGAGGAGATCCGCCTCGTGGTGAGACGCGCATAAATTAACCTTGCTTTATGTTTAAGCCCTGCAGACTCCTTGCCTCAACCGTCAAATACCTCCATCTACCTCGGAGATACATTTGAGTGGTGATACTTCCTAATAGAACTGCTTGAGTAAAAATATAAAATGCAATGCAGTAAAATTACTCCTAAAAGTACATTGTTTTCAAAAGGTTACTCAAGTAAACGTAACTAGTTACTACCCAACTCGAGAGTCATTTGCAAAGCAACTTGAGTAACTTTTTGGAAAAATGTACTTTTAGGAGTATTGTAACTAGTGTACTTTTAATTTTCACTTGAGTATTTTTATTATAAGGTTTCGCTTCTCTAAGTCCAATTTATGGATTTGTAGTAACTAGTTAAATCTACCTGAGCAACTTTATTGGAAAAAAAATATTTTTAGGAGTATTTTTTCTATATTGTACGTTTGACTTTTAATGAACTATTTCTACTGCTTCTTGAGTAAAACTTCTGGATTTTCTATCCACTGAATAAAAAACAAACATTTTTGGTTTTAACCAAAGATCCACCGGACACAGACGCACCTGCTGTTTTTGTTAAAGTTTCATAAGTTTTTTCTTGAAAGAATATGCCTGATTTTGTTATTGTGTAATTATGTTTTTTATGTAAGCTATTTTTATTTTGATCTTTAAAATACCAACACAAATACCAGGAACGATCCCCACATTCGACTCATTATTCAAACCGTCTTTCAGCTTAGCGACATTTTCCTGAAAAAGAGTTGGGAAAGTGAAGTTCAGCTACACTACGAATATAAACGTCAAGATGTGATTCATCACGCAGGAGAGAACAGTGAGACATTCTCTGTGTCTGTAGGAACCAACGGACTGTTTGGAGGACACGCTGATCCCGTGTCAACCAGACTTCTCTCTTGGGACGGAAAATGGAAGCGAGGAAGGAGAAAACCCAAGAGAGCCGAACAACGACAACCCCAACAGCCATTCTCCTGAGAACCCAGGTCTGGATCGCTGTCACTGGGGCTGAATTGAAACAGAAACAACTGATGCCTTTATTTGTCACATTTTGATGCAGTTTATAGATGGAAAAAAGATTAAAACTTGTCATTCACGTAATTCATGGGCCGTGATAAAACAAATTTGTTTGGTTTAGTTTCTCCATCCTTACTCAGGATTAATTACGGTTTGAACAAAAGGAAGTAAAAGATCTCACAAAACGTTTTGTCCCGATTTAAACAAGTTCAAAAACAGGTGAGAAACAAAGTCACTGATACATATCAACCTGATAAAGTCTTCATATCTATCTCAAGATTGGAGAAAAGCTCATTTTTCTCCAAAATAACTCACCAAAATAACTCAAAGACAACATCAATGGTCCAAAAGGCACAAATTTTGTGGCTTTTTTATTTTATCTACATTTTACAGTAAAAAGTCAAATGAAATAAACAAAAAAGTACATAATTTTATTAAAATCAATAAAATAATTAAATAATCTATTAAAAAAACAGATCAGTAAGTCATTGTGGATACAAAACAAGATTTTATCAGCATACAGTTTCATATTGTTGGGGCAGTACGCTGCAAAGATTTTCTTCTGAGTAAAATCAGCTCAATAATTGTGATTCTAGCTTCTATAAAATTAGGATAAATGCAAAAACTCAGTTGAACTGGATCTAATGTGCAGAGCCAACATTTTGCACATTTTGTGCTTCTATTTGGGTCTCTACTGCTGCTTTCCCAGCAGTAAGTTCATGTCTTTTGGTGTCTGGAAAATGAGACGTTTCAAAACCCTCCCAGTTACTGAGTCACATTCCACAGGAGTTGTGCCGTTACCTAGCAACCTCAGCCAAGCCCAGCCTGTTACCTAGCAACCCAAGCAGAATTCCATCACCTTTAAGCCATGTACATTTGAATAAACAACTAAAAACTCCCTTTTTTTTTTACATATTGAGATTCGCTCTCCTGCTTAGTTTACCATTTTACATTTTTGCGTACGATTATTGTTTTGTGATGTGCAACTTTATCACCAGAGCCTCATTGACAGGAAATTTGTTTATTACTTAGTTGAGTTGTGTTAAATCGTTTTCTTCCTTCCAGCCATGAAGAACAACTCTGACAAGAAGTTTTCTTACCAGCAGCTTCCTGTGTCCTTAAAGCTGATATACACCATCCTGCAGGTAGCTGCCCTGAACCAGTACATGCTGGTTTATGCATTTTGATTGTGAGTCATGGATTTTTGCTGTGTTGTCAGGAAATGTCCAAGTTTGAGGAGCCTGACATCTTGTTTAACATGCTGAACTGCCTGAAGATCCTGTGCCTGCATGGAGAGTGTCTGTACCTGGCCTGCAAGGATCACCCGCAGTTCCTGGCCTACATCCAGGAGAAGATGCTCATCCCCAGGTGGAGAAAGGACGCTGGGGTGTCCAAACTTTATTACATATGGGCCAAAAATGTCAAGTTGTAACTTCTCCAGGCACCACAAGACTTTTAGTACTTCTAACTATTTTATTTTCTTATTTTTACTCGCTAAATAAACACACAATATTTTGATGAAATGAGCAAAGCAGTCAGATATCTGTAGTTCGTTGTAGGCTTAAAACAAAAAGGGTCTTGCAAAACAAAATATTTTTAATGCTTTTTAATAAAAGCTACTGGATGTTTTTCGTTCCATATTACTAATAAATTAAATTAAAAGTAAAACTCTAGATAAATGCTTTTATTTTTGCACATTGCTTCTTCCATTTTAAGATTTTGACCACCAAACCAAATTTAGGCTATTCTTGAAATGTTAAATTTGTTCTTAGTGCCGCAAACGGCCCCTTTAGGCCTGTTATAATACACAATAAATCACTTAATTGCATGAAAAATTAAAAGAAACGCAATAATTTTTATTTGCTTGATTTATTGTTTTTCTCTTTTTACCGAAAACTGAATGAATTTTTTGAAAGATAAATTTTTTAACGCAGATTTCATAATTCATTTTATTTGTTGTTTTTGTTGTTATTCATTTTGAATATTTCAAATTTCTTCTGGTTGCAGTGTTTAAATTTTCACTAGAATTGACATTTTATTGATCCTTGTTCTTGCATTATTATGCCATTATTACTATTACATTGCTAGAAAATGGTCTCAAAACAACAATTTTATTATTTATCGCAATAAGTTCTGCGACAATTTATCATCCAGCAACATCTGTTATCGTGACGGGCCTGCACGCCCGGTTGGTCTGGTTAGTTTCGGGTCACTCTGTGACTCCTGGTGCGTTCTGTGTTTCAGCCTGTGGTCGATGCTGAAGTCCGAGTTCTGCCAGCTGGCCTCGCTGGCCGTGCCGCAGCTCCTCCACGCGCTCTCTCTGTCCAACGGAGCCGACATCTTCTGGAAGCTCATCAACACAAACTTCAACAGCAAAGACTGGAAAATACGCTTTGAAGCTGGTGAGACAGATTGATCGTGAGTGTCCTAATGAAATGTTTTCCCTGTACAAGAAGTTGTAAATAAGTAAACTTGTGTTTTTATGACCCGTTTTGCCAAATGAGACGTTCCAGGATTTAGAGCTGAAACTTAGAATTATTCTGATGATAACTGATTACTGGCATATTTCACCATTTAAGCTTTTTGTATGTTAATTTTAAAAATTAAATTTAAAATTTTTTTCAATATTAGTGTTATTTTTATTTTTTTAAATATGAAAAAAAAGATTTTATTACCTAAAATGCAGTAATGTACCATTACTTTTAGTGAATGCTTGACTATTTGTAGCAAAGAATGCATCTGCAGCTAAGAAACATACTTTTAACATGACCATGTGAAAATTCAACCCCTTTTACTTCGCTTAACATAAAGTGTGGGTCTGATCTGTGTCTGCTTTTTGCATTAACTGATTGATAGTTAGGTAGTAAAAGGTGCTTAAACAGATTTGTGGCTGTAATTTTGCCACTTGACGAGATTTTTTTTCATCTTAAATGCAACATTTTTTATATTTTTGTTTTAGTATTTTTGTACAGTTTTGGCATATTTACTGCTTTGACTGTTTTGTTCTTTCACCAAATTCTCCTTTTTTGTCTCAATACTCTAGTTAATTATTAATCGATTAGTAAATTAGTTGAGGATAATTTCAATAAATGATTAATTGCGATTAAGCCGATTACTCGTGTCAGTCCTATTAGGTTAGTAATTAATTATGGTTATCCTGCCTTATTGCAGATGGATAGCAGCTTTGCTTTACCATGTTGACATAAATCACCAGCCAAATGATACGGTGACAGTAGATATCTGGGTTTATTGGAAATAAGTAGAAATAAAACAAAGAATCAGTTGCGCTTCAGAAATAGAAGAGTTTTGAAACTTATTAAATAAGACTTTTGAAGCAGAAACTATGTATTTATCTATATATTGTGTCAGGAATTATAGATGTACACATGTTGGCTTTATTTTACAATATATTTCAGTCATAAATGGCGCCAACAGGCTTTCAGACTTCCGCCTGAACTCAATTGTTGTTCCATACTGACACCTCGTGGTCAACATCAGATTTTTTTTCTAAAGCAGTGATTCTCAAAGTGAGGACACAACAACCTCCAGGGTATAAAACATTCAATGATTGCACTTGTGTGGGAATTACAACATCTGCCTTTAAAATATATATTTTTGAATGACTTTGTTTCTCAGAAAATCTTGAGGGTTTTTAATTTTTTTTTTAGATTGAAGCATTATATGTGGATTTTTGAGATTTGTAAGTCTATTTCATGTTGCGTCACAGGTGTAATTCAAATGGTTTCTTGATTCTACTGGTCGCTTTAAAATTATATCTACAAAAATAAAAATACATTGACTTCATAACTCATCTTTATGAAAAGAAATTCTTCTGGGCATGTTGTAGAGATGCAAGTTATCGATTAATGAATCAATCTAAAATTGATTGATTTTATCGACTGACTACAATTAATTAATAAGCAGCCATGTTAAAAACTAAACTGACTTGTGACTCTTTCCAGAACATAAAGGGCAAATTTGTTGGATAATATCCTGAATTTAAATATATATATTTGGATATTAAAATTTTTTACATTGTTTTGTGTTAGTATTGACAAAATAAAAAAAAGGTAATTTACTAATATTATTAAACTTAGACATATTTATAAAATGTAACAGTAGAGGCCCCTCTTAGGTTGCTGAATAGAAAAATAAAAGATGGAAAGAATAAAATATGACAAACAACTGAACAGAGACGTTCATGTCTGTGGTCGCTCTTGAAGGAATGTTAATAAACTCACAAAACCCTTAAAATCAAACGTTTAATGCAACACAGCTAAATCAGCGATATTAAAATGAGACATTAGCAGCTCGTCGAGCGTTTACATTTAAAAACAGAACCACATAAAATGCATTTTGCATCCCACACCGGACTTAATGTAAATATTAGGACCGTTAGCCTTCTGGCTCCGCCGCCATCTTTGTTTCTGTGTCAACTGCTCCGTTTAAGGATGACCAGCTGCGCCCTCTGCTGGATGGCGGCCTAACTGTAACAGTAAAAGGACTGAAGGAGATGTTTTTATTAATCAGTTGAAATAAATTTAAATCTAATAAGCCATTAATTGACTGACTATTGATTTGTTTGTGTCCCTAGCCTGTAGTAGCTTCTTTCCTCTTATTCCTGATAATTTTTCTTTCTCTCTAGTGGAGAAAGTGGCGGTGCTGTGTCGTTTCCTGGACATCAGCGCTGTGACTAAAAACCACCTGCTAAAGTACTCCTTGGCCCACGCTTTCTGCTGCTTCCTGGCCTCGGTGGAGGACGTCAACCCTTCGGTGGCCACCAGGGCCAGGCTGCTGCTGGACACCATCAAGAGGCCGGCGCTGCAGGTCAGCTGAGAGCAGAAAATAACTGATATTCAGGACACATTGGGCTCACTTTTTTATGTTTTGAAGTTCTGCAAATCAAATGTTTGCCATGAGTAATGTCTGAAGTTAAAATTCCTTTCTGAGGAATTATTTGTGTAAATTTATTTGCTGTTTCAAAGCTTATAAAGACTAGGAGTGTATATTTTTTATGAGCGTTCACGTTTTGATCTACACGAATAAATGTTGTCTTTGTCAAATTGCTTAATGGAGGAGGTGAACAGAAAAATTGTACTGAAGTAAGAATAGAACTACTTCAACATATTTTTACTCAAGAAACAGAAAAAAGTATTTGTTAAAACTGGCCAAATGATCAATCATTTAAAATTTAAAAATGAAATAATATAAAAATATAAAGTTAAGTGAAAATTTTGGTGTTTTAATATGAAACTTCTTGATCTATATTGAATAAAATGATGATTTTTTTTGTTTTGTTTGCAGGGTTTGTGTCTGTGTCTGGACTTTCAGTTTGACACCGTCGTCAGGGATCGGCCCATCATCCTCAGCAAACTTCTCCTGCTGCACTTCCTGAAGAAAGACATTCCTGCTCTGAGCTGGGAGTTTTTCGTCAACCGCTTTGAGACGCTATCGCTGGAGGCTCAGCTGCACCTGGATTGCAACAAGGAGTTTCCCTTCCCCACCAGTACGTAGCCGTCACGCTTGATGAATTACAGCCGATCGTCTTCACAGATTGAGGTTTCTCTTTTCCTTTTCGTAGCGATCACAGCTGTGCGAACCAATGTGGCGAACCTGAGCGACACGGCGATGTGGAAGATACGGCGTGCGCGTTTCGCCAGGAACCAGCAGAAGAGCGTGCGCTCGCTGCGTGACAGCGTGAAGGGAGGCCAGGAGGAATCCAAACGCACCTTTTCCCTCCCAGAGTCGCTGAGCAACCGACTTCGTGAGTAGAACACGTCGATACATCTGACCTTTGACCTCACTTAAGGTTAGCATCGTGAGAAACCAACTATATTCAGTCAGTATTTCATACAGCTGACACAAAATAATGTTATTTGTAAACATTCAGAATATTTTGAAAACCTTCTGGAAAGTGTCTTGACACAAGAAAAAAAACTCTTGTTTATAAAATGACTGCATGTGCATGCTTATTTATTTCTTTATATTCAGAATTACTTACTTTACTCTAGGTACACATATTTGATCAACTTGATATGTAATTTGTATTATTAATATTTAACCTCTTAGATGGAGTAGCTTGTCAGCGAATAAGCAATTTTCCCTTGGATCTAATCTATTCTATTCTAAATGAGTTGAGTTTTAACATATAAAACGAAAATAATTAAGATGTGCAGCTTTGCGAACAGATTGCTGCTCATTTGTTTTTCTTTGCCATTTACACACCCCATAAACTGTGTTTATCCTCCATGATGGTGTCTGTGTTATCCCTGAACAGGTTGAGTTGACTCCCCCACCTCTGTGCTGTTACGCCCCTCCCCACCCCGCTGCTGCTCCCTGCCCTCCTCTCCTCCCTGTAGCACGCTTCCTCCTGCACTTTAACCCTGACGCTTCAGCACCTCTTACAGGCCAGACTCCTTCTCCTGAGGACGACACCACAATCAGAGACCTGTTGCCCGAAGACGCCGGCATCGACCACCAGACGGTTCACCAGCTCATCATGGTGCTCATGAAATTCATGGCCAAAGACCGGAGCAGCGCCGACGCTGACATCAGCAGCGCCAAGGCATTCAACACCGTGAAGAGGCACCTGTATGTGCTGCTGGGTTATGACCAGCAGGAAGGCTGCTTCATGATCGCACCTCAGAAGATGCGAACCTCCACCTGCTTCAACGCCTTCATTGCTGGGATTGCACAAGTGACTGAAATCCCATTTAATTTCACAGTTTCGCATCACTTCATTGTGTTTGAATTGTAAACAATGTGATTCTGACTGTGGTTTCCTTCAGGTGATGGATTATAATATCGGTTTGGGGAAGCAGCTGCTCCCCCTGGTGGTCCAGGTGTTGAAGTACTGCGCTTGTCCGCAGCTCAGACACTATTTTCAGCAGCCGCCCCGATGCTCTTTGTGGGCTTTGAAGCCGCATATTCGGCAGATGTGGCTCAAAGCTCTGCTTGTTATTCTCTACAAGGTATTTTTATAAGAAATAAATACAGAATAGAAGTGATTTACAGTCATGGCTTCTTAAACTGAAGGATCTCAGTAGATCTATATTACAATTCAGTGTTTTCAACCCATTTTTTAAATCACAATTCAGCAAAAAAAATTGTATGAATAATTCTTGATATTTTAAAATAGTACTTTTTTATAACTGCGTTTTAAACTGTTAAAAAAAAGTTATCTTCACTAGTTTCTCACAGTAGTTTTTGGTAATTTGGTAAGTGAGTTACAGACAAAGTGAGGAAAAAGATATGGCCTGTTTTATAGAGTTTGGTCATTTCTGGTTTCAGCTATATTTATTCATCGCCCTCCACATTTAAATAAAATAAGTTAAACATTTATTGCAGGGGCAAAATCTCCAAATGAATATTTCAGAGAAATTACAACTTCTAAAACGAGACCAGTTTTAGATTGGGATAAAATAACAAGTAATGAAATATATTTTAATTTAGATTCTTCATGTTCATTTTCACATTTTATTTATCATTATGAGGCAAGATAGTCCAAAAATCCATAGAAATAGAAGAAAATGAATGAAAAAGTCAGGAAGTAGCAAATATCTTCAGTCAGAAAAATTAAAAACTTTAACCTGGGTGGACTCTGAACTTCACAGCATGTACTTGTTGTGTTGCAGTATCCTTATCGAGAAATGGATGGCAGTAAAGTGGTGCTTCACCTGGTGCACATCACCATCAACACCCTGAACGCCCAGTATCACAGCTGCCGTCCGCACGCCGCCGCCGGCCCGCTCTACAGCGACAACTCCAACATAAGCCGCTACAGCGAGAAGGAGAAAGGTAAAAAAAACGAAACGCTTTAATAACTCGTCCATTTTATCAGTCGCTGATAACTACCGATTCTTAGATCGTGAAGCAGGGAAGCATTTTCTGATTGGCTGTTTTAAAAATCATAAAATACATTCCACAGCAACCTGTGAATTTTCCTAACATATTTAGGCTGATGTGGATATTTAATAACAAAATGAAGACCTTTCTGTAAGATCTATGTAAATATAAATTCACATTGTACATTTTTCATACTTCCATCTGGTCTTAATTACTTGTAAGTCATTAGAAATGTTTAAAAAAAAAACTCACCCAACTCACCCAGTGGCAATAATTTAATATTTTTTGTCAGTCGACAGATACTGCGCTGTATCTGTTGATTCGTATATTTGGCTGGGGTTGGCTTAGCCAAAACCAGCCTGTTACTTAGCAACCTAAGCAAAGCTCCAACACATTTGGTAAGCTGGTTTTACCAGTGTTCAATGGCTGCTACAACAGACAAGTGTTTTATTGTTGACTTACCATCCTGCATTCTTGTTGGCTGTACAGGAGAATCCACTTCTGTTTTTCCAAATTTGTACAGTTGTGTAGTTACACATTATTTTGCAGCTATTTTCAGGTGTGAGTGTAAACGTTGAGTGACAAGCAGCAGCTTATTTGGATGTAAAGTGATAGAATGCCTGAAAACATCTCATTCTAAAAGGAATGAAGGACTAAACTTTCATTATCTGAAACTATTTTGTGCAAAAACAAAATAGTTTTGTATCGCCATGGACCAATCCTAACCTGTTCAAGGAAGTATAACATCTTTGATAAATCCTGCATTGTTTCTCTACGTCAGAGGAAGACAGCGTCTTCGATGAGTCAGACGTCCACGACACACCGACTGGAGCCGCCAACAAGGAGTCGCAGACATTTTTTGCCCGTTTGAAAAGGATTGGAGGCAGCAAGTCTGTGAAGTATCAGCCAGTGGAGCTGAACGCCAAGAGAAGTAAGAAGTTTTTACCTTTATAAACCACACCAGGAGCTGCGTTTGGAAATGTTTGTTTAAATTCTGTTGAAGTTGAAAAAAAAAAAACACAAAACAATTTTGCAACTATAGTGTTTCTGTTAAATAAGAAATAAAATTAAAATCACATGTAAATAAGCTATTAAAGTCATTAAAAATAACAGCAGATGGATGCAGATGCGTCCTCCTGCCACTTCCTGTCAGTTTCTTCATGAAAACTGGCTAAAAAACTATCCTAGCAAAATTTGCGCGTTTCCATCAAGCAAATTTATTTTCTTATTCCAAACTTGTGGAGTTTTGTGGTTAATGGAAACACAGCTTATGATTTCAGGAGTCCCTTTCCTCTCAGCTTCATTTTTGTTCTGTGTCAGGTGAAATCGAGCTGTCGGAGTACCGCGAAGCCAGCGCGCTCCAGGACAGCATCCTGCACTGCGTCAGGGAGGAGAGCACCAGGAAGAAGCGCCTTCAGGCCATGCATAAGCAAAAGTCTCTGGACATTTCCAATACGGACTCCATCCTTTTCAGTTTGGACGAACACCGCAGGAAGTCCTGCATCGATCGATGCGACATGCAGGCGCCCGCTGCGGTCCTCTCCTCCCGCAGGCAGCAGGGTAAGGGATCCTGCGACGGTTCTTCATTTCGGGTTGATCCCGTGGATCGCAGAGGTTCCCGTGGCGGCCAGTCGGACACAGCCAAACCCGTCATCCCAGAGGTCCGGCTCAGCTGCATGGAGACGTTCGAGGACAAACTGGACCAGGGCTCGTTGGAAGGGTCGGCTCAGGAGAAAGAGGACCAAGACCTCATCGACCTGTCGTCAGACTGCACCTCCATTCCAGAAAAACACTCTCTGCTCTCCATGTCCGACAGCGACTCCTTGGTGTTCGAGCCGCTGCCTCCGCTGAGGATCGTGGAGAGCGACGAAGAGTTCGACCTCAACACCATCATCGGCTCCAGATTCAGCGGGAGTCCGAAGGTCTCGGCGTCTCCTGCCAGCAGCAACACGTTGCGGTTGTCTCCTGTGGTTCAGGTGAGCGTTGAGGACTGCTCCAGTGAGAAAAACAACTCAGAGGCTGTGGTTGGAAAAGAGCCGCCATCTTCAGAGAGGAAACTGAAAGGTTTGACTCCAAGCGCCTCTTTAGAAATCCCTGAACGCCTGGAGAACGTTTCCTATGAAAGCCAGATGACCTTGAAGCAGAAGAGAGATCTGCTGAGGAAGACTCCGAATGTCCCCGACTCCTCGTTAGACGACGCCTCTGTGATTGGCTCCAGTCCCTCCGGCAGGACCGTCTTCTTGGACATCCCAGAGGACAAAGCCGAGCCGCTTTCCTCGCCAGAGAGAAGCAAGACAGACAGCAACGACGAAGAGGAGGATGGAGACGACGAGGAAGACGAAGACATGGGGGACGAAGCCGACAGCGATCCCAAACCCGACAACGCAGACGATAACGACGAAGCAGAGTTCAAAATCCAGATCGTTCCCCGGCAGCGGAAGCAGAGGAAGATCGCCGTCAGCGCCATCCAGAGGGAATACCTGGACATTTCGTTCAACACGTTCGACAAGCTGGGAGGAGAGGCGACGACTGAGACGGGTAAGACTCGAAATGAAATGGTCATTAGCTTAGCTTGTTGGAAAGGAACACTGGAGCAAATCTCTAATAGTTGACAGAGATCCCTGAGGTTTCAGCTGCAGTATGTAACTTTTATTAAAAATATACTTGTCATTAAGAGGTGATGGTATGAGACAAATAATCTGTTTTGCATTGTTTTCTCTCAGTGCTATCAACCAATCAGAGCCAGGAGGGCATCTTAGCGCTGACAATCACTCCTCAAGTAGAGCCTGTCAAGAATGCTCAGTCCCGTTAGCACAGGCACTGATGACTGCAGTTAGATGGTTTTCCTGTAACTATAAGCTGTTTCTCATTCATTAGCATATTTAGCAGCGAGTACATGGGGATGATTGACAGCGCTACGACCCTCCTCCTGGCTCTCATTGGTTGTTTTTAATCGGGAATGGTGCATTTCTTCAGACACCAACAGTAAACTTTTTACAGATTATCTCTCTCAAAACAAACTCTCACAACATGGTGACACCTTTAACACAGATTCCTGAAAACCTATTTGCACTTCTAAATAAGATGTCCTGAACAATTTATACAAATTTACTGCATGTAACTAATCTTAGGATGATATTAAGGACTTAAAATGCTATTTTTCCTATTTTTGGAACATAAATGCTTTACTGTGATGGATAAAATACACTTTCTAATACTTTTGTGTTCTGTTGTTGAAGCTCTATTCAGATATTATATATAAAACAGAGTCAGAGAAAGTGCAGACTTCTGATCTGCCAAATATATTGTCTCTTTATTTCTCTGCAGATCACAAAGGCCTGTCTGCACTGGAAAAGCCCAGGGAATCGGCCTCTGCTCCAACTCTTGAAGCTGCTCTGCCTGAAACGAGCCATCGCTCCTCAGTGTCAAGTCGGAATCACAAACTTCTCCACAAAGTCTAAAAATACATAAAACCCATTTTCTCCCTGAATGACATTAAATTTGGCTTAAATGGGGACTTATTATGCAAAATTTACTTCCATTTGGGTATCAACTACTTCAAAAAAAAAAACACCCCAAGTGCTTAAAATAAATCACACAGACATTTTTGGCAACAATTTAATGTTTTTTTGGTGATTGGAAATAAGCCATTTCAAAAACCTCCCAATAAGTTACATTAAATGTATATTCTGCTGTTACCTAGCAACCCCTGTGGAGCTCAGCCCCGTTACCTAGCAACCCCAGTGGAACTCCAGTACTTTTATAAATGGGCTTGTTTTCTCCCCCCCTATTCTGGCATTCAGCAAATACAAACAAATTTAAATTGTCTAAAACAGGAAAAGTTTAATCTGATTTAATGATAGACAGTCTGAAAAACAGGGTTGTTTCTTTCTATACGACATGTGGTTAACATTTGGTTGCAACTCTTAAAATATTGTCACCTTTCTAAAATAAAGGCCCAATAATGTCAAAAGAGATTTGCCAAAAAAAATAAATAAATTTTTTTTTTACATTTGGCAAAAAATGACTTGGGTTGTAACTTTAGAAAGTTGGCCATTTGCAATTTGAGATTGTAAAACTAACAAAAACCAGTCAAGCAAAGCATTATGTGACTGTTAGTGTTTTTTTGTCTTGTGTGACCTTCAGCTCAGTACCGGCAGGCGAAGCGAGGCTCTCTGGGCGCCCTGACGATGAGTCAGCTGATGAAGAGGCAGCTGGAGCACCAGTCCAGTGCGCCGCACAACATCTGCACCTGGGAGACGGGTGAGGACTTTTCTCTGTAGCAACAAAACGTTTTCAGGAAATGGCCAAAAATGAGATGTAGGACTGGGCAACAGATCAGTTTTGATTAATCTATTTTTTATTTTTGAAGATTTAACTTTTGGAAAATCTGGATTTTTTTTTTTTTTTAATCAATTCACTCCTTGGGATTTAAATGTCAGCTCACCCAAAGTGGCCATCTTGTTTGGCAAACATGCTTTATAGCCTCTATTTAATAGACTTTGAATTCAGGTCAACTCTGCAATGGTAGTAGGTTCAGGCTTAGATATAAAAAAGAAAAATTCCCTTCTCCCCCACTGCGGGTGGTTCTTATCCTCTGAGCTCGGGTCCTCTACCAGAGGCCTGGGAGCTTGAGGGTCCTGCGCAGTATCTTGGCTGTGCCAAGGTCTGCACATTTCTGGACTGAGATGTCTGATGTTGTTCCTGAGATCTGTTGAAGCCACTGCTCCAGTTTGGGGGTGACTGCCCCGAGGGCCCCGATGACCACAGGCACCACTGTGGTCTTCACCTTCCAGGCCCTCTCCAGTTCCTCTCTGAGGCCCTGGTATTTC